>LTAE01004607.1:14986-46609 GCA_001647135.1 Pontederia paniculata | reverse complement strand
TCCCACCGCCATCGCCATCCCCGTCGCCGGCTCCCCGGACACGTCGGCAGTCTCGGTAGAAGTGGAGATGTAGGGGAACGCCAAGCCGCCGTCATCGGTGATTCTGCAGGCGGGGGCATGTTCACTCTCATCAAGATCCAGTTGACACCTCAGATGGCGTCGTGGGCCAAGGTGGTGGAGCAGCAAGCACCGACGAACCCCACGCGGCCTTTTCACACCGGAGGTAGCAAAAATGCGACGGGAGGCTGATCCCCTGGTGGCCAAAGAGTTGAGTACACCCAAACCACACCCACACCCAAAGCTGCCCGAAACCGCACCCATTCCAAACCCTCACCCACACACAAGACCAACCACCACCACACCCAAACCAAGCCCACAGCGCCATGCTCAAACCAAACCTATCGAAACCAGAATCCGTACAGCCAAACCCTCCACCAGCCCCAGTTGAGTTCTCCCAACAGTGATCCTACGACGTTCGAGCAACGCCCCTTATCTCCTCTCCCTCGCATCCCCCTCTCCATCCCCAGAACCACCCACACTTCCCACCCACACTTAGCACTCCTCGAACTCACAGCCACTAGACGGCCCCCCGACAACGCCTCCGCATCATCTCGGGGGCCGGAGCAGCCCACTGAGTGTTTCGGCGACCCCTTTGGACGATGAGTTGCCTGCTCAGTTGTCCCTCACACGCTGCTACCATCGCAGGTGTCCGCGGCCTCAGATGACGGCGATGCCGGCCCCGTCCCTATCGCAGGAGTGGACCATTAGGCGCCGGTCCCTTTGGAGTTGACCACCGTGGTACCGCAGGTGGAGAGTACACTAGAATCATAAGACCCTTTCTTCGGGAGGGATCCGGAGGAGGTCTTAGCAGTGGCGACGTCAACGGACTTTCGCCTTACTCTTCGGCGCTCACGACGTGTGCTTGACAGATCGGCCGGCGGGCATGGAGCCCGGGAGAAGGAGGTGGTCTCTGAATGAAGATCCTCACATGGAATGTGCGGGGATTGGGGGATCCGGGGAGAAGACGGATCCTAGGACGTCACATAAGAGAATGAGGTGCGGAGATAGTACTGTTACAGGATACCAAGTTGAGTGATTGTTGTCAGAGGACGTGGGCTCATATTGGCGGGCAGCACATGACGGGGTTTCTGATCCTTCTAGCGTACTTGGATGGCACACTGACCTATTTGCTTTGGAAGACTCATGGTCAGACAGGTTCTGCTTGACGGCGCATCTTTAAGCATTATCCGACAACAACACCTATTTGGTCACATGTGTTTATGGCCTTTGTTCGACGTCTCTCCAGGATAGCATGTGGGAGGAGCTCAGGGGGCGTTTGCGCCCACCTCCCTCATGCACGATGGATCATTGGGGGTGACTTCAATGTCACGCTAGACATGGACGACTGCCCAGTGGGTAGACAGGGGAGGGATGCTGGGGCCGAGTAGTTCAGAGACTTCATCGACTCACAATCGTTGGTCGACTTTCCAGCCTCGAACTGTAGGTTCACATGGAGGAGCATCGCTACACCACGAGCCCGATCTAGGATTGACAGGTTTCTCGGATCGGTAGAGATAGCCGAAGCACATCAGTTGGCGGATGTCCAGACACTTGATCGACCATTCTCATATCACACCCCTCTATTGTGGCAGCCCAATGTCGGTCAATCTCAGCATTCTGTGTTCCGATTTGAGCGATCATGGTTATTAGAGGAGAGCATCCATCAGTTGGTGGCAGAGCACTGGGAGAGGGTCCCAATCNGGTGGTCTCTGAATGAAGATCCTCACATGGAATGTGCGGGGATTGGGGGATCCGGGGAGAAGACGGATCCTAGGACGTCACATAAGAGAATGAGGTGCGGAGATAGTACTGTTACAGGATACCAAGTTGAGTGATTGTTGTCAGAGGACGTGGGCTCATATTGGCGGGCAGCACATGACGGGGTTTCTGATCCTTCTAGCGTACTTGGATGGCACACTGACCTATTTGCTTTGGAAGACTCATGGTCAGACAGGTTCTGCTTGACGGCGCATCTTTAAGCATTATCCGACAACAACACCTATTTGGTCACATGTGTTTATGGCCTTTGTTCGACGTCTCTCCAGGATAGCATGTGGGAGGAGCTCAGGGGGCGTTTGCGCCCACCTCCCTCATGCACGATGGATCATTGGGGGTGACTTCAATGTCACGCTAGACATGGACGACTGCCCAGTGGGTAGACAGGGGAGGGATGCTGGGGCCGAGTAGTTCAGAGACTTCATCGACTCACAATCGTTGGTCGACTTTCCAGCCTCGAACTGTAGGTTCACATGGAGGAGCATCGCTACACCACGAGCCCGATCTAGGATTGACAGGTTTCTCGGATCGGTAGAGATAGCCGAAGCACATCAGTTGGCGGATGTCCAGACACTTGATCGACCATTCTCATATCACACCCCTCTATTGTGGCAGCCCAATGTCGGTCAATCTCAGCATTCTGTGTTCCGATTTGAGCGATCATGGTTATTAGAGGAGAGCATCCATCAGTTGGTGGCAGAGCACTGGGAGAGGGTCCCAATCGCGGGTACGACCGCAAGGACTCTATTTGAGCGCCTGGAGGGCCTGCGATCCCGCCTTCGGACATTTCGGCGGGAGATCCGGGAGACTAGAGATCGGAGGAGAGTGGAGGCCCTCGAGGTTATAGCTCATCTTGACCAGGTGGAGGACTCCCGACATCTCACCCAGCCTGAGGTGGAGGATCGCCACCGGGCGCAGGGGATCATCCAGCTGGAGGACAAGAAGGTGGAGATTGAGTGGAGGCAGTGCTCCCGACAGACTTGGCTCCAGGAGGTGATGCCAACACTCGATTCTTCCAACTGTACGCAAGCTCACGTCGGAGGGCGAACATGATTGACCACATCGAGGTGCAGAGGCAGAGGATATTAGGCCACTTGAGCATTGGTGCAGTCATCGCCTTCTATTACAAGAAGGCTTATCAGCGGCGGACGACGGGGCCGTGGCGGTGGGCACCAAGAGAGGCTCCTCGTATTTCTGACTCACAGTCTTCTTTTTTGTTACAGGATATCACGGAGGTTGAGGTTATCCGGACCCTCCGGGATCTCAACAATTACGTTTCCCCAGGCCCTGATGGATTCTCGATATTCTTCTATCAAGAGTTCTGGCCGATGGTCAGGGGGGTGTCATGAGCGCCATCCAAGAGTTTATCAGCGGGAACCGAGGTTTCGAGCACCTCAACCGGTTCCTGCTATTCATGCTGCCGAAGCGGACGCCAGCGGAACGTGTGGAGGACTTCAGGCCGATCGCTATATCCAACGCTATCTATCTCTTGGTGGCTCGGGTGTTGGCGAATCGACTTCGAGAGGTGCTGCCGGACCTCATCCACCCAGCAGCCTTCATCCGGGGCCGCAGCATCACTGCCAGCTATACCATGGCTGCGGAGATTGTTGCACGATGGAGGAGGACCGTCTGCCTAGCATTCCTATGGAAGGTAAATTTTTCCAAAGCATATGATTCGATCTCCTGGTCCTTTCTTTGGCAGGCTCTGTAGGTCCGTAGATTCTCGGAGACTTGGATCGTATGGATGAAGCAGTGCATTACTACCGCTTCATTCTCAGTCCTAGTTAACGGGACGAGGTCAGGAGGATGGGTGCAAACGCAAAGAGGGGTTCGTCAGGGCTGCCAGTTGGCCCCCATGCTTTTGGTACTAGTTGTTGATGCTCTCGCGAGGTGCACTCAGGTAGCTTGCGGGGCCGAGAGCATCGGTGGTTTCGTGGGGAGTCTGGTGCCGATTCTACAATATGCAGATGATACAACCTTCTTCATCAAGGGCACGACTCGTGAGGCCAGGTGAATGACCATTCTGCTGGAGCTTTTCGGGTCAGCATCGGGTCTCCAGATTAACCATGCCAAATCAGCCTTCATCCCCTGACATGGTTGTGGCGGAGGCAACCAGTTGCGCAGAGGAGCTTCGCACACTGGTTGGCTCCCTGCCGATCACCTACCTGGGCCTGCCTCTATCAGATCGGCACATCAGCTCATGAGGCTGGCCCCCGGTGATTGAACGACTAGAGCACAGACTATAGGGCTGGAGTTCGAGACTACTATCGAGGGGTGGTCGTTTGGTTCTGCTACGGTCGGTTCTTTGAGCACTTTCGACGTATTATATGTCAGTACTTCGGATGCCTGGAGCAGTCATCAGTTGGATTGACTCCTTAAGGAGCAGATTCTTTTGGCAGGGTAGTGGTCAAGACATATGTGTACATTTGGTGGCGTGATAAAGTATCTGCCGACCCACAGCGCAGGGCGGGCTAGGTATCAGAGATCTCCGCTACGCCAATTGGGCTTTGCTAGCCCAGTGGGCGGGTTGTATCATGGGCCCCGAGGACACTCTATGGCAGGCGGTCTTCACCACGTGTTATGGTCGGGAGCTATCTTGGGACTCGAGAATTTATCTTCCACGAGGAGCATCATGTGTTTTGGAGGGGAGTGACAACAATTCTTCCACGAGTACGCTCACTCATGAGACCGTCGCTCGGCTCTGGCGAGGCCTTCTCCTTCTAGCAGCAGGAGTGGCTCCCGGGAGGTTCATTACGGATTGTCTTCCCATGGTTGTGGGCATTAGAGGCACACCCGACAACATCAGTGGTAGAGTCATGGTCCGAGGCGGGGGGTAAAGGATCCGGCACATGGACCCCATTGTTCAGATCCACCTTGTCAGATCAGCGCATAGTAGAGCTTCTATTACTTCATCAGAGGATCGCCCCATTCCGGCCGGACCCCACACGACATGACGGGTGGGTTTGGGACCCACCATCTTACTCGACCCGCATACTTTATTCGCACTTCCTCCCATATGCCACCATCCCGACAGATCTCTAGAGGGACTGCAGGTCTATTTGGCATTTGCGGATACCCCTTAAAGTCAAGATCTTTGCTTGGCTCATGCGACGCGGCAAACTTCTCACCCTTGCATACAGAGCGCGGTGGGCACCCCAGGTGGAGACATCCTGTGTTATGTACGTAGGGATGGTGGAGGACATCACGCACTTGTTCTTTCGCTGCCCGTTGGTACGAGAGATTTGACGCAAGACAGGCCGACTGGTCACATTCCCTTCAAATGCAGAGGATTTCTGGTGGCCAATACGTGATTCTCCAAACCGGCGGCAGGGGCGTCTATTGATGACGTTCTTGACTGGTTCCTGGGCCATCTTGCTCCAGCGTAACTAGATCATATTTTGTGTGGAGAGATGTCAGGTTGAGACCGTTGTACACCATATTTTTTTTCTCCTTCGGGAGTGGAGTTTTGAATAGGAGGTCTCTTCTCTCGCCTCTTTTGTCGCTCTCTCTTCGTGAGCGTTTACTTGTACATGATCTTTTTTTAGTTTTATATATACATGGATGACAACCGCCAATACCGGAGGTCATCTTTTTCCCTCTAAAAAAAAATTATTGTCTTTGTTAGTCTTCTGATATCATATTAATTATACATAACTTTTGGTAGTCAACATCTAAAAAATTAGGATTAAACAGAATTTTGGTTTTCTTCGCTATAATAATAATAATAATAATAATAATAATAATAATAATAATAATAATAATAATAATAATAATAATGGGTAAAAAACTTTTCTCAATTACTCGTAGTTTTCTTTTATGGCGTTACTCGTCTTGGCGCAAGTTTCGTCAATTTCCCAAATTTGTTCTCGCTTTCCCTCCCTTTTATTCGAACAAGAGTGATCATAAGAAAGAAGAGCGAGTGAGCGAAAGAAAGAAAAAAGAGAAGAGTGGGCGGAAGCAAGCAGACGACTCCTCTGGAGAGGCCAAGCAAGAAGAAAAGGAGGCGAGGCAGCAGCCAGAAACCCTGAACCCCCGATCCCTAAACCCTTGCAAACCCTAGTTCTTGTGCTCGTTGCTCGTAGCGATGCCACGGGAGATCATCACGATCCAGGTGGGGCAATGCGGGAACCAGATCGGCATGGAGTTCTGGAAGCAGCTCTGCCTCGAGCACGGCATCGGCAAGGACGGCCTACTCGAGGATTTCGCCACTCAGGTCCCATCTCTCTCTCTCTCTCTCTCTCTCTCTCTCTCTCTCTCTCTCTCTCAGATCTGCTGAAACGTTTGCTTGTAATTGATCGTGTGTGTCCCGCACTTGGGTCGAGCAATGAACTCCCCGGCATTGATCATTGGCATCAGAGGGCCAGATGTGCAGTTGCAGATCCACTGTTCGATAGTTTGCCGAAAAGAGGCTTGAGGAGGGAGTATTTTAACAGAATTTGGAGTTCACTGCATCTTTGTTTACTTGGTCTGTCTTTAGTTAATTTTTCTAACAATCTATTTTATGCTGCAACGCTGAGCAGAATGCCAATCGGGTGACGACTACTTTCATTTCCACATTCTTGAAATTTAAGCAATGAGAATTAGTAGTATACGGGGATGAATAAATGTGCATTGAAATTAGTTGGGCGTTAACTTATATTTTTATAGTCTTTAGTTGACTGAAATAATTTGTGATGAACATCAGCCATTTTAAGTATGTGTTCGACACGTATTATTTTCTCAATCTGTATCAATATTATCAGAGTAATTAAGTAACATCTGTGGCAACCTTGCAGTAAACTTCCATCGGTCCATCCCTCCATGGATTCTGTGTTCTTTTTTCCTTTTCTATGTACAAATTCCAGATTCTGCATTGTTGTTTGTGTTGGATTGTTATGTTTTATTTCTATATTAATCATAATTTAATCCTTCGACCAAAACCTTTTCTTCTGTCTCTGCATATTAAGCTATTTCCAACTCCATATACCTGAACATATTGTGTTGAACATTTTGTTGCACAAAGAATCGTGACTATTTCATGTTTAATTTTGGGTCCAAATAACTTTTTTTTCCCTCGTGTGTGTGTGAACGATCAGTCCTTTGTATCTAATCATTGCAGGGAGGTGACAGGAAAGACGTATTCTTCTATCAAGCTGATGATCAACATTACATTCCCCGGGCTCTTTTGATGGACCTTGAACCCAGGGTTATCAATGGAATACAGAATAGTGAATACAGGAACCTCTACAACCATGAGAACATATTTGTTTCAGAACATGGAGGTGGTGCTGGAAACAATTGGGCTAGTGGGTACCACCAGGTAGGCAACAAGCAGCCAATAGTTATACTTGTTCTTTCTTCTTCATATCACTTAAAATTGGGAGGCTATTTCTGTATTTGGTTATTCACCAAAAAAAAAGATTGGTTGTGTCAATTGCTTACTAAAAATACAAGTAGCTTTCTTTTCGAAAAAAGAAAAATACAAGTAGCTTTATCTGTTACTCTTAAAGCATATCATAATTACTCCTCATAGTTGATATTACTATCTGGATATCTTAGTTCTACTATAATTATTACTCCTAGATTACTTGTTTTAGGGAGAACAAGTTGTAGATGATATCATGGACATGGTAGATCGAGAAGCAGATGGAAGTGATAGCCTTGAAGGCTTTGTTCTATGCCATTCAATTGCTGGTGGAACGGGTTCAGGTTATTAACATTCTTCTCCAATGTTATCCGTGATATCTTGTGCCGTTCGACTTTTTGTGTTATATCCTGTTTCGTTTTTATGCAAATTCATATATCAATAACATATTTCTCACGTCACCCCTAAAAAAGGATTTCTTACATCCACTAAGGCATGCTTAAAAGACTTATCTTTACTTTTTTATATGACCACCCATTTTATACTATTTCAAATGAATGCCCTATCATTCAGTTCTCTTACGTGCATCACCACCAAGGTTGTCAATATCGAGAGTCTATGTAAACTCGTTTTATACTCTGTAAACTCGTATCGTAAAGTCGAATCTTAAAATCGTAAAGTCCATGTCCCAAATAAATAATTCATAAAATATATGTATATATATATATATATATATATATATATATACACATGTAAGATTTTGAAATATAAAGGCTACAATATTTATTTAAAATGACATAATATGAAGCATAAGTACGATAAGTTCGGACTTCAGAACAAATTACCATAATAATTTTCTTCAACCTGCACAATACTATGAAAAGATCATTTGGTGTCTCTAGTAGTGATATCTAGTTCCAGTTGTTGTGATGAAATCCAAGGAAACTATCACATACATAGCACTGATATGAAGAATGATCCAAAACAAATACATGAAAAAAAAAATGTTTGGTACATTGTAACAAAAACCCACATGTGTAGAAGATCACAAGGAAAGCAGGATTTGATCAAGCTGTCAAGCACATGAGAGTTTTGCCGAATTCACAAGGAAAAATGAAAATATTCGTGTAGAGCACTGGACAAATTGCAAATACAAAGAATTGAATTCGGAATTGCATTCTGAAAAAAACAAGAACGACGACAAGGGAGCTACTTGTTGAAGGCTTCAGTCGTGCAATGATGGCGAGGCGAGGGCTTCAATGGTGCGACGGTGGCGAGGCTGAGATATGGCGATCGGTGAGGATGGAGAGTTGGAGACGAGATCTGGTGTTGGCGTCGCGGCGAGATCGTAGAGAAGGAAGCAGCTAGCAAGTCACCATTTTTTTTGTTTCGTGAGGGAAGCAGCCGAGCCCTAAAGCCCAAGTTATTTTCTTTCCAATAATACCCTCGTACCCAAATCAATATCACCATTTTTTAATGAGAACATAAACTCGGAGAGTTTACAACTTGACTTGAACGATTCAACCGAGTTTATCGAGTTGACTCGTGACTCGCGTTTATCGTGTTTAGCAAGTCTCCAATAGTTTATCGAGTTTATCGAGTTCGAGTTTAACTCAATTTTCGAGTTAGACCCGAGTTGAGTCGATTTAGGGTCATGGGCTCTTAAACTCCCGAGTTTAAGAGTCTGACTCGCGATATTGTCAACCTTGATCACCACTAGTAACTGAAGTTACTCCACACCTGCTGAGATTTGTCTTATGTTTTACTTTCATACACACTTGTATATGTTTGTGATTTAATGCTCCAATACAAAACAAGATGACTACCCAAGTTTAGTAGTCATCCTTTTCTTCGTCAAAAAATGATTGACATTATTGTTTTAGTTTTTAGATTCCTAGTTATGTTTGTCATTTTTGTCATTTCATGGTTCCTGAGAATGTTATAAGGGCATTTTGATAGTTTTCTTTGAAATTTCTTTTACACATAGGATGATCAGTGATGACCCAATTATCCTACTGATCTTACACACACCGTTTCAACTCATTTTAGTGGTGGAACTGATTATTTCTTGTACTGTTGACTATGCAAGGTTTTATATTATGTGTTGTCGTATCATGTTTTTTACCCTGTTGTATTATTATGATTTATTATAAGAAGGTATGTTGACGTGTTTTTTTTTTCGAGCTGGCAGTGCTTTTGTTTGTACTATTTGTTCTCCTTGAAAGGTCCATTTAAAACTAGTTTCCTTTTCTCCTGATCTCTAGGCGCGTTTTTATTATATTGTTGCAGGTATGGGTTCATATCTATTGGAGACTTTAAATGATCGCTACAGCAAGAAACTTGTTCAGACATACAGTGTCTTCCCTAACCAAATGGAAACTAGTGATGTTGTTGTCCAACCATACAACTCACTTTTAACTCTAAAGCGGTTGACACTAAATGCTGATTGTGTTGTTGTTCTTGATAATACGGCACTAAACAGGATTGCCGTGGAACGACTTCATCTAGCAAATCCCACCTTTGCACAAACAAACTCTTTGGTTTCTACAGTTATGTCTGCAAGCACAACCACTTTGCGGTATCCAGGATACATGAATAATGATCTGGTTGGCCTTCTTGCTTCTTTGATTCCAACCCCAAGATGCCATTTTCTCATGACTGGATATACACCACTAACTGTGGAACGCCAGGTAGAGAAAAAAATGCTTCCTGAATTTTGGTTTATGTTAGATACTTGTGTGAGTTGGTGAAAGTTGTGTGATTATCATTGTAGAGTAGGCTTCATATCAACTTATTACATACTTTTTTAAAGCATATCATGTTGTTAGTATCAAATCTATGTAAGCTATCCATAATTTCTATATGTCCAGCTTTATCTTGATTGGCATTCTGTGTTATGCATAGTGTGTCATTGTCTGGATGCCACGTGAATATCATCAATGGTTTCTTAAGTTTCATGAGAATTTTTTATCAGTTATTTTCCACAAGACAAATCCTCATTGATCTTATTTATACCGGATTGTTATCCATAACACTTAATTTAAACTGTTCTAAAAAAACACTTAATTTAAACAATGGTTTCCTCTACAGAAAACAGGAGGAACCAGGAGTAATAGATCTTTTTAGGGATAACAAGATGACTTGAAGAAGCTAGTCATCCATGTGTATGTATATATAAAAGTGATGGCACCAAAAATGTACAAGTAATGCAACAGTAAGCTTACCATGAAAAGGATTGACAACTTAGATACGTTTACTGCTTGCAAAATAAAATCTCTATTTATCATATTATCTGGTTTTAGTTTCCAATGAGCATCTTATCTTAGATATCCTAAACTTGTTCTTAATATCTTGCAATTCTTGGCTATCATTTGCTATTATACATTATTAAATTGGTCAAACAAAAATATATGATTAACAAATCAGATGTTCACATGAATTTCATATTTTTTGGTTAGATAAGCTTTCAATATCATTCATAACTTCTGTATGCCTATTGGTTTTCCATTCTGCTTACATGCTTGCTTTCTAGCCATCCTAATGTTAATGTTTCATTATCGGTAGCTTATTATGTTATCTTCTTACATTTTCTTAGAGAAGGTTAAATGTTGACTTTGATTTGTCTTGTCATCCGTGTGTTTTGTTAGGGGTAGTCACGTGTATTTGTTAATAACAAATTGTTCTTATGTATTCTCCCCTACAGTCTTCTGATTCAGATTTTACCATGGTGGTAATTGGAACTCAACCTTAATCTTTTATCTTTGACACTTGGTACTTTACAGGTTAACATGATACGTAAGACAACTGTACTAGATGTTATGAGAAGACTTTTGCAGGCAAGTAAATTCTCCTTCTCAAGACATACTTTTGATACTTATATTTCTGCTCTCACGCTTTTGGTATGCTGCAGACTAAAAACATCATGGTGTCATCTTATGCCCGCACAAAAGAAGCCAGCCAAGCAAAATACATATCAATATTGAACATAATCCAGGGAGATGTGGACCCCACACAGGTACTATGGTTTTCTGATACCATTTTGTGTTTCTCTTAGAACTTTATTTTTTGAGAGATTATCATGTTGAAAAATGTGTGATCTTCAAGTTTCTCAGGACAAGTTCTCAAAAGCAAGTATCTTCTTATAACTGTCATGAATTATATCTGATAGCATGTTCTTATTTGGTTCAGGTGCATGAGAGCTTGCAGAGAATACGCGAAAGAAAGCTTGTTAATTTCATCGAATGGGGACCAGCTAGCATCCAGGTCATATCATGAATGCATCTTTTTGCTGTGTCAATCCTCGTTTCTTAGACTGATAATAATTCCTATGTTCCTTTTGCAGGTTGCATTATCTAGAAAGTCACCATATGTTCAAACTACTCATAGAGTAAGCAAATTCTTGTTCAGATTGTTTGCTATCTATCTTTCACATTTAAGTTATTTTTACTGTTTTTGATCTGATTGTGCACCTCAAATGGTTTAGTTTGTTTGTTGGTGTAATGAGAGAAATGATATTCTAACATTTCTGTTTATTAATATAGGTTAGTGGATTAATGCTCGCAAACCATACTAGTATAAGACACCTTTTCAGCAAATGTCTGGGGCAATATGAAAAGCTAAGGAAGAAGCAAGCTTTCCTTGACAATTACAGAAAGTTCCCAATGTTTGCGGTATGTTAACATTGCATGAGTGCGGCATTTTTCCCCTTTAGTTTCTTAATTTTCATACAGATAATATACCAGATATGTTGTAGTGTTGTTCATCTTCTGTGCTTGCATAGGCATAATTCTGACTTTCTGCCTAGTAGGCTAACTTTGGATGGCAAGGCTAGATTTTTATGGTCTGAGTGGCCAATTTTTGTATTGAACCTTGACATTGTACCTTAGTTTGGTTAGCATAATTCTAAATCTGATTCCAATGATCCATGAATGGAAGAAGTTGCCCTTCACATGAGCTAGTATCACATTGTTTCATCTACAATTTTGTGAACCTAATTTTAATTTTGTTTCCTCTGCACTTATGCCAAATATACTTGTACATCCCTTCATCTCGTCAATATAATGGATTTCTGGTTGCAATACCTGATTTCTTCTGTATGATTTTCATATTTCCTTTGCTTCCTTTCTACTGGAAGAGTAAGATATATAGAAGAGACACATTCTTCTAAAGGATGGAAAAGGAATTTTTTGATAACCATCTATATTTTTGCAATGTTACCTTTCAAATTTCTATGGTACACTATTTCTCTAGATGATCTATGCTACATTATTATACTTCAAAGGTGAATGTGCGACGATGATTCTCATTTCATATGCTTATCTTGAATCAATTTCATTTCAACTTTTGTTGCATATCTGGATATCTTAGGAAATATAGGTGTTGAAGCCAGCAATTATCCATGTGGTGTGTTTGCTTTTTGACACAGTGACATAATGCATGTTATACATCAAGAGTGATATGTAACAATTATTCTCATTTTATATGCTTATTGTAAATTTAAAAACTTTTGTTTCTTGTTTCGATGTCCTATGAACTATGGGCGGTGAAGTTAGTAATTATCCTTGTAGGCCCTGTTTGGTACAAGAACAAAGGTGATGGGAATTAGTAAGGATATTCTTTTTTCGTTCATGTGAAAAGAATAAGAGGAATATTTTTATTTTTGTGATGCATTTGATTTGATTCGTTTGTTTCCCATGATCAAAAATAAAAAGATGTTTGGTTGAAACTAGATAAGAGAGATATTCTTGTGATGTGTTTGATTGATTAGTTGGTGTTCCAATGATCAAACTAAAAATTGTTTGGTTGAAACTAGAATAGAAGAGTAAAATAATAAATTTAATGTCTTTCCTGCATTAATTTAATTAAAAGTAACTACATATTTAATTAAACTATTAATTTTGTCAAACGAAAATAAATAATTATCATTAATTTTGTTAAACAAAATAAATAAGTATCAAAATATAATGTTAATTCTTGAGTTAAATAAAAAATAAAATAATGATATCAAATATTTATGCTAAAACAATTTTAATTGTACAAATAATCATGTTTCCAATAATGTATAACTAGTCAACTTTATTTTATTTTAATAAAGTTATTACTATTACATAATTATGATTGTGGAATCATTAACTAATACTAACAATCACTAGTTAGTATTTCCTGCTATTCTATTTTTAATAATATATTATTACCCAGTAATTAGTTACTATAATAATCAATTAATACTTAATTGTAAATATGTAAATACTTCTAATGTTATTTTTATTATCATTTATGTATAGCATTACACTGTCAAAACCTAATTAACTAAAGTTGATCATATATTATTAGTATAAAAAATATGAAAGAAATTAGTTAAGAAAAAAAGTCAAAATTGGTGGACAACAGAAATATTCTTGTCATTGACAAGAACATTATGTTATCATTTTAGAGAACGAAATTTAGTAGCTTCTCTTATTTCGAGGTGGTTTTAGGGTTGAACAATTTGTTCTTGTGCACTTTTAGGGCTGTTTGGATGGGTAAGTGAGAACAAAGATTTGTTCTTGTGGTTGTTCTTATACCAAACAGACCCATAATGTGTTTGACTGTTTGCTTTCGACACTGTGACATAATGCATGTGTTTCTGTACCTGAGGTTTGTGAATTGTGCTGTATCAGGACAATGATCTTTCCGAATTCGATGAGTCGCGAGAGATAATAGAAAGCTTGGTTGATGAGTACAAAGCATGTGAATCTCCAGACTACATCAAGTGGGGAATGGAGGTAAGTTTATGTTATGATGGTGAATTGTTGACCAATTTATGATTTGATTCTGATAATTCGTATCATTCAGGACCAAGGCGAGAGCAGCGTTGCGGCGGCACTTGATTCCAAGCTAGTTGTATAAAACTCCAATGTTATCATCTGAATTGGCCGTCTAATTTATGAGAGTTTCTTGAGGAAAACAGTTTGCTGCCATATGAAATGCCGTAGTTCTTCCAGAAAAAAAGTGTGATATGCTGGTTTGCCTTGATTAGCATATGTACAGGTTGAGATGTCTTTGTTCTTCCAGTAAAGGCAAGATGTCTTAAGTTTGTCTATTTTAGAATGCATGTTCGGTATTATGCCACCTTTTTGGATGATCATATGCTTTGCTAGCATGTGTGGGAGTTTCAGGATTGAGAAGATTTTTTTGTTCCACGATAATTAAATATTAACTATATTCTCTTCCTGTTCTCAATGTTACTAAATATGTCCTTCGTCTGTATGTATCTTGTTCCACCCTTTTCTCTATCGTTTGTTCCAACAAAAGGTTTACATGTGCATAACGGTACTACAGTTTGTGGAACATCTCTGTTGTGTGTACATAACCTAGTACCGGGATCCCGTTGCTGTTCTGATAACCTTAGAGCTTAGTCCTGTTGGATTCCCTGCTGTCTTAGTCTTCAGTCTACTCCAGTTAGGCGTGAAGGCACTGGTCTTTACATTGCTTTCTTCTTACCACTAACGATGTTGAAATTGTATTGCAGTTACAAAGTTGCTTGCTTAATTTCTTTCTTGTTCCTGGGCATCTAAGGAAGCATCCACATAGTACAATATAAGAGTTTAATTGAAAACATTATACAATTGAAAATTTTCCTATCCTCCTAAAATTCTTTCTAAAAATTATTCTAATACTCATAAAATAAATGCTCCTAAAAGTTGAAAAAATTATCATTTGTCATTGTGAGACATTAGGAATATTTTTAGTAGAAGATAAAAGCACCCTATAAAATTTCTTGTACCTATTCGAAATTAAACTCTGACCAAGGACCCATCATTTCAATTTGAAGATGATTGTTGGTTAGACCTTTTTATATAATGTGAAATGTGTAGTGTTAGGTTTTTTCATGGCAATAAAATGTCACCGTCGCGGTAGTACCCCATAAAAATTTTCATAGCACTTATAAAGGTTGAATCACTTAAACGTTAGAAATAAAATTTGATTCACCACGTTTGCTTTCTCAAAGTTATGATGTATATTATATCCACTTATATATCCCTAGGACTATGGAGGAAGAGAAATCTAGCACTCGAAAATCAAGCTCCCGAGAATAGGTGATCTTGGCTAAGGTTTGGAGTAAACTTGGACCTGACCAAAAAAAAAATAACTCGAGTCAGGTAGAATTGGGTCAAGACACTAGGTCGAAATCCAAAAGAAATTTTTTGGCTTAAATTTTTAATAAATTTAACAATAAATATAAATTTAAAAGTAAAATAAACAAAATTAAGAATAATAAATATAAATTTATTTAAAATGTAAGTATTTTAGATAAAATAATTATTAATATAATATTTTTGAGTCAATCGGGTGGAATATCGAGTTATGGAGTTACAACTCTTTCAACCTGTATTTGACCCAAAACGTTTTATATAGATCATATTGATGGATTCATCGGCTGGGTCGAATCCATGTTCACATCTACTAATGAACAAAATCGAGCATTTAATAATATATATGTATATGTCAAATATTAATCATAAAGTTATATTGAAGCGACACTAAAAAGAACTAGTATTAAGCTTTCCTAGACTAAAAAAATATAAATTATAACCTACAAATTAATATTACTAGTTGTATTAAGATTCTTCTGTTGCAAAGGTCAAGGACTTGAGTTTCGAGTGTGACTAAGCCAATAATCTTGCTTTATAATAAAAAAGAAATTGTGATTATGCACCTTAAAATGAAAGTAATTTAATTATAAATACAAATAAATTAGTTATTAAAAAAGAAAATAAACATGAAAAATAAATTAAGATACAATCTAACATAAATGAATAGAAGATGAACCATTATTATAGTTTTCTCAATACAACATCAAATTAAGTAAATGAGAGGGCCCCTTAAAATGGTAACATGAAAAGATGATAAATATAAATGGAATTCAATAAAATTGGAAGGCTAATTAAAAGAGTCATAAATGGGCTAATTAAAGATATCATTTAATAAAATGAGAGGTTAATTAAACGTCTTAGGTAATTTATAGACTAGCTAAATATGAGGCATATTAAAGACGCATTAATTCCATGTCTGCAAGCTGGTCTCACTAAGTCCTAATTAATTATTTTGGTTTTTCAAATTGAACCTACCAATATATTAACAAATGATTATTATCGATAATGAATTATCCAAGATTCTGGGCAGCGGTTGTCGGCCGGCCCATATATTCTTCCCAGATGAAAAGACAATAATAAAAAAATCATTATTTATAATAATATAAAATATTTACTTTCATTCATATTCAAAGCATTTTTTTTCCAAAAAAAAGTTTCTATGTACATTCGATAAAAAAACATTCTTTTAATATTTGGTAGTACTTTTAGTTTTAGTTATATAGCAAAAAATAAATTTAATATTATTAATTGTTTCTTATGTATGGTATAAGATACCGTGTGAGAGGAAAGAAAGTTCCGCCTACGAATACAAAATCTCATAGTTTTATTGGAGATTTTTGCCTAACAATTAGGGGCCAATGGTTGACAAAGAAACTTGTACAATACATTTTTTCTAAAAAAAAAGTCTTGGATGAATTTATATCCAAACAAAACTATTATATTGTTAGAATTCCGCGATTCGCTTCTCTCATCTTCTTTCCTTTCCGTTATCAACTTTACCTAAACATAGTTTAAAAGTTTAATTGGGATGTAAACAATTAACGCGTTTGCCACGGTCACTATTCCAAGTTGGGCCTAAAGTTTGAGTCAAATGGGCCCGCCACCAGCCCGTTTCACAGATGGCGACGAGCCAATTCGGGAATCTCGGTCAGCTCCCCGAATCGCCCCTCCTGCCCGCATCTTGCAATCCGACCGTCCGTTCTCTTATCCACAGTTGAGATCCTCCTTGCCGTCCGTCTCTTCTTTTTTTCTTCTCTTTTTATACCCTTCTCATAATAATAATAATAATAATAATAATAATAATAATAATAATATCGGGTCCCGTTGCTTGGATAAGTCTGTATCAGGGATCGCTGTTCTTTGTTCTTAGCGAGATTTGTTAGCATTAGAGTAATCTCCACTAGTTTTCTGGAAATTGAGAAGTTGAGATCGTGCTTTTGGTTGTAATCGACGTGAACGGAAGGGGTTGATTGCATACCTTCTGCTGTGATGTTTTCACCTGCGACAGAAACTTCACAGGAGGCAACGGTAGCTGCTGGAACGGCCCTGGTTCCAACCAGATTCGTGTGGCCTCATGGCGGCAGAAGAGTGTTCCTCACAGGTTCCTTCACAAGGTAGGGCTTTGATAATGCATTATATAGATGATGCTACATCCTTCTATCTTTGTGGTCAATTAGTTCTTGTTTAATTGCTCTCGTATTACCTTTGACGTTAGTGAGGAAAGTTACCATTCTACCAGAATTTGTTAGATAATGAATGCTAACTATTTGCATCCTTTTGCGAGATTTGTTCCTCTTTTCATAAATTCATCTGTTGCCCGAACCAGCTTTACCATATGACGTTAACACATCTAACTAGATGCCTTTTGCTGCTATCTGATTTAAGATTATATTAGGTAACAATAAATCATACTTAATTTTGTGTATCAAATCCGCATTTGTCGTAAGTAACATGTTATCTATGCATTCAATCTGCATTTACCTTTTTGGAATTCATGTGTCATGATCTCTGTCTCAAAACAAAACCTCGTGCGTTATGATATAAGAAGTCAAATTTCATAACTTGTTTGCCAGTAGTCCTTTTGTCTGTTCAAGGAGTTGTTTTGTATGCGACCCACGTGGAGCATCTTTTGAAGTTAGCATGCAACAATTCATACATCTGTCTGTTTTATTCTTGCTCATTTGATGTGTGTGTGTCGATGCTTGGATTAGATATGGAGCTTTCCACATTGTACAGATAAGTTAGTCTTAATAAAAACATATATATTACGGAGGTCATAACCAGGTGGCTGTTGCTTATCCGGAACTGGTCAGAATTTTGTTGAATCGTATCATCTTTAATTGCATATATAGTGTAATTTGCTGGTTTCTGATACTTCTAATTATATACTTTTATGTTATTAAGCTTTAATATGTTCCTTTTTTGTGATCGTAACTGTCTTAACAAAATTTACACTTCAGGTGGAATGAACATTTGCCTATGTCCCCTATAGAAGGTTGCCCTAATGCGTTTCAAGTTATTTGCAGTTTGACACCTGGATTTCATCAGGTTCTTTATCGTTACCATTTGTACTTTTATGCTTTTACTGTTCCATTGTTTTCGACTTCAACTTGTAGTTATGCATCAATGTTATATATTTAAGGTATTATAGATTGATATTATTTAATGATTGATGCCTCATTCTATTACTTCGCTGAGGGAAAACATATTTTACAATTTCAAGAAGACTTGAAATCCTAATGGTGTAAGTGTGAAAATAGCACCTTATAGTTTTTTGTTGAAAAAAAGTGTTTATAGTTGTATGCTATATATTCTTCCTTTTCCTGTAAATTTGTGCAAGTGATGGTTTTTTAAGGTGGATATGCACACATAAAGTTATATCTTCATGCATGTAATTGATAATAGTTCATTTGTTCTTTAAATTAATCTTTTTGATGCAGTATAAGTTTTATGTCGATGGTGAATGGAGGCACGATGAGAACCAACCTTCGGCCATGGGAAATTATGGGGTAGTGAACACTGTCTTTGTCACCAGGGAGCCTGAACATATGCCTTCTTTGTTGAATCTTCGGACTCCTAACAACAGAATAAACATGGATGTAGACAACGAAACATTCCAACGAGTGGTAAGCATTTATTCTTAAACTTATGTAACATTTTACTATTGAGAATGTCTTTAATGGAACATGGAACTATGAATTCACATTTTTTAGGGGTGAATTCACAGTTGTTCAATTAGGCAAATACTTCATATTTATTCTTTCTTCAGAACTGGTACTCCTAATATTTTGGGAGTTTGATTTAAGGGAAAAGAAGTTGAAGAGCTTAACAATTTCTGTAGGACCATATGGTTACATGCAGACAGATATGTGTATTTTGGTAAACGTTTTTCCAGGCATGACGTTTTTTTAGTCGCCTTGCCATATGTGAAATCATTTTGTTGTGGGACTTAACCATTCTGTTGTAATATTCCTTTCCACACCTGGTAAACTCTTTTGGTTGGCATATTATTCAAACTCTTCATAATTTGCGGCTAGTCAAATTCATGATTACTTGTGCTATTTATATGCTTCGTAATCTTGTTGGGAAAATGTTCTATTTCTTGAACTCTTGTTTATTGATCTACAGTGGAAAATTTCTTCTAGTAAAGGCCATCATGAAGATTGTGACACTATCTATGGTTATGGAGATTCTGTTCCGGAAGGAGCCCATAACCAAATATCACCTGAATAAGGGGACTTTTTTTTGTTAGATATCACTTGCTGTTGAATCTGTTATTTACAGGGGTTGAATTTATTATATTGTTGACAGCTTCAATTATCAGTGAAAACATGTAACCTGTTTTGCGTTCATCACAGAACTTGCAATTTCTAATTCCAGAAAAAGCTGTGATTAACTCATACAGCTCAACATGTGGGTGCATGATCAATTTGTTTCTTGAGAAAAGAAAACTATGAGAGTCCTCAAATTATCCTGTAGCACATTTTCTTTGAGAGGTCGTTTTTCTTTTAATGAGTTGTTTTGTAGCAAATAGTATACTAGTTAGTACCAAAATATTCGGGTCCTAAAATGGCAAGCAAGATGTGAAAATTCCATAAAAATAAAGCCACAGAATAGTGGAAGAAAAACTACATTAATTGGGATTCAAACCTTTGCTTTTTCCAGGACAAGATTTCCATTTAACCATGAAAATGCCGGGTGACCTAGTAATCCTTTCCTTTTTTTTCAGAACAATCATTTTGCTTTTTCAGAAAAAAAGAACTTTTGGTCATAATTTTGAAACATCCTCTTAGGTTAACTGAAGGAGAACTAACTGTGTGTTTATGTTAAATGTCTTTCTGCTTGTTGATGGCATCCTATCTCTATGTTTTGGAACTCATTTAAATGTGAAGTAACTGAATTATAGCTAACTTTCCCTCAAAGGAAACAAACTAATTTGTAATTGACACTGTAGCTTTTATTAGCTCTGCTTATTGGATTTGAACATATCAATGCTTATCATTACAAAATAATATAGGGAATTTCTTGTGAGGCTTCTGTGTTAAGGTGCATTATGTTCTAACAAATGGTGCATTATGATTCCATGCGTGCATCACTTTAAACTGTGCTTCAGTGTTTTTGTTTATATGGAGACTGACAAACTTTCATGTATGGGCATGATTCTGTCTGTGGCTTGAATTATATATATGGGAAGGGTAAATAATCCATCTTTTTATGTATACAAGGGTTTGAACTTAAGTTCATACGTCCTGCATCTTGCGGTAGCTTCTATATTTTTTTTGAGATGGTGTATTTCTCTAAATTTTACAAGTTTGAAATCTGAACTTATTCGAATGTTTTTTTCTATTGAACAGGCTACAGTAGCACAAGGGTCACTGAACAATGCAATTCGTGGATTTTCTGAAGCCGACTTATTAATGTCTCGTGATAGAATTTCTATATTTTTGTCAACACATCCGACTTATGATTTGCTTCCTGAGTCAGGAAAGGTATGATTGCTCCTTCCATCCAAGAAATTATTTTGTTTCTTCACATTAAAGAGTATATTCATTGCTTCACTATTTCAAGACTGATTTGAGATTTTTGCATATAGGTTATTGCGCTCGACCTCAACTTGCCTGTGAAACAAGCCTTCCACATTCTCCATGAACAGGTCTAATTTATCTCTTATGAATGGAATATGCAGTTTATTTTGAAATGTCAAACGTTCTACTGAACGGTTTATAATACTTTGATATGCAGTTTGATGGTTCTCTATATTGTTTTTTTGGGTCAGAAGCTAACTTGAAACTATATGAGAAGATTGATCTAGTTTCTTTACGACGTTTATTCCCTTGTTTATTCTTTAAATTCCCTTGAATCTGTATAATAACACTTTGTAGATAGTTGTTTTCCATTCTGAAACCAGATATGCCTTTGTCTGGACTTTCCATCCTACATTTACGACAGATTTTATATTTACATCACGAACACATCTGTTTTGGAGATTTTATTATGTCGACAATATCCTTGTAATTTTGATAAATTGGGTTATTTCTATTATTTTTTATTCTTTGACTGAAACAAATAAGTGTTTCAGGGTATTCCTGTGGCTCCTCTGTGGGATGGCTACAATGGCCAATTTGTCGGAATGCTAAGTGCTTCAGATTTCATACTTATTCTGAAAGAGGCAAGTACACAACAGTCATTGATTATCTTTTCTTTTAATAGGACAGTTATTAATTATTTTTTGATAAATGGTATTCATCATTACAACAAACGCTATCACTGAGGTTTATTTAGTGGAGTATCGTGGAAATAACACATAATATATTGTGGTATTATTGGATGTCCTGGCTATACAAAATATACATGTGACCAATGTTATCCATTCTTTTTCATCGCCAATATTTATTTTTTCCTCCCAATTTTTTTATTACTTTTGTTAGATATCATGAGATGCTGTGTTATCTTACATTGTCAAAGACCCTCTGATTTCAGCTTGGAAATCATGGCTCGAATCTAACGGAAGAAGAACATGAGACACACACAATATTTGCTTGGAAGAAGGTAAAGCAGCACCTGTACAGGCAAATGGATGAACAAGGACAACCACTTCAAAAGAATTTAATACATGTATGCCTCTATTAATGTCATCTAACACGTTTGTGCCTCTTTCTGTTTTTATGTTGCATTGTTCTAATGCTATATTATAACATTTCATTCTTGTTAAGTTACCAAAGGAAAGGTTGGACCTTGCCAGTAGTAGCTTCAGAATTGGTTGTTAATCAAATTATTATGTATATATGTGTGTTGATAGATTTATACGGTTAAGCAATATGTTGAGTTTTTAAATGGTCCACAGGTGGATTCATTACTTAAATAAATTAATATAGTGAATGTTAACCAATGATGTCACAGTGACATCATCAAATAAAGTTCATTTATCTAGTTCACTGTTCATCAACTCTTGAACCAAAAGTGGATCCGCGTGATTGGACTCTTTCGATGTCCACAAATTTCTTATTTAAAAAAATATTTATTTCCATATATTTATATAATGTAAAGAAAGTGTGAGGATCTATCTCTCGTAGAACTCTGGAATTAGGAATCTGAAGTTGACTACTAAGTTTGTCAAAAAACAATCAGTTAATGATGTTGGTGTGCCTTCGCGAAAATAAGTAGAACTATTTCCTATAAATTCAATTGTTTTTTTTTGTGTATTTTAGCTTCTATTGTTTTTTTTGCTTGGCAAAGCTTGTGTGTTGGTTTACTTTGCCAGTCGCAAAATGTTGTCAGCTTAAATTAACCATGCTTGAATGGATATACATTGCAGTGTTTCACTCTAGTCTCACTTGTAGAATAATGGCTGATCTTATTTTACGTTACACATTATACTTTTGTTATTGATTTAGGAAGCAATTTACTCCCACCTACTATTTGCTTTCATGTGCTTTCGAAGAATGGACTGCTAGTTTGTCTAATAGGTATGCAGCATTGCAAACACCTCTAAAGAAGATGTTGAGTTAATATCACCGAACAAAAATATGCTGAGTTCCTCAAAAAAAAAATGTTGAGTTAAGCTAATGGAGTTGCCTCCAGGAAGTAGAAAATATCATACACATTATGAGTACTATTAATTGTGGTGCAGATTATCAGCAAAGATTTCACTCTGAGTAGAGTCTGAAAACATTGGATTTAGATTGTTGCTTTTATTTGCTTCCCATCTTATGCATAGATCTGTTTCCTTCGGCCATTTGTACGATTTCTTGAATGCTTCATTATTCCTTGATATTTTTATTAGCCATTGGAATCTCATTAGATTTTACCCTCATCGTTATGCTGCAGGCTGGTCCGTATGATTCATTGAAAGATGTTGCTCTAAAGATTGTGCAAAATGATGTTTCTACAGTGCCAATTCTCTATTCATCATCTCAGGATGGATCAGTTCCACAATTACTGCATCTTGCATCCCTTTCCGGAATTCTAAAATGTACTTACATGTGATCTTGTGGGTTTATTGTCAAATTTATCGTTACCTTTTCTTGTGGGATTATTTTTTCATTTCATTTGTAGATTTTCCTTTATATATTCATCATTTATTTCTTTTTAATCCTTCAGGTATCTGCAGACATTTTCAACATTCTTCTAGTTCTTTGCCCATCTTGCATCAACCAGTATGTGTGCTGCCTTTAGGTACATGGGTTCCACAAATTGGAGATCCAAATGGGCGTCCATTAGCAGTGCTGAAACCAACTGCATCTCTTAACTCTGCACTCTCTTTATTGGTTCAAGGTGATTGTCTAAGATGTTCCTAAATGTAAACATCAATTTGCTGCTATGGAATGTCCCTCTTTTGAAATCTAATTTCTCTATCATATGTTTTCATCTAGAGTTGCTTTCTTCTCATATGAGCTCTTCCTTGTTTGGCTTCAAAGTGGTCACCTTTTCAACTGAGTGGCTCTCCATAAAATCTTTACTTTCTTCATAATGTGCTTATTTTGCCCATTATTGTTAGCACATCATAATTTAGGAAAAACATTCATAGAAGAAAGACTGTCCTTATATGCTTGGGTTTTCGTTTTTCTTTTGAGAGTGCCTGAGTTTTAGATTTTGCTCTATGCTTAAGGATGCAGTTTTGTTTTGCCAAAAAAATTAATACTTCTCTAGTTTTGCATCGGGTGGTTGATAATGACACATATTCCACTTCTTTCTGATCCAACTGAGCTTTTAATATCAATTATTTTATCAAATATTGAAATGAGGTGTTATAATGATTATATATGCTCTTACGCCATCCACTAATGGAACTTACATAAACTTGGTATCTTTCTAATTCATATTTCAATGCTTTCTGGCAGCACAAGTTAGCTCAATACCAATAGTGGATGATAATGATTCTCTGATAGATACATATTCTAGGAGGTAAGCTAAAGAGCATTTTGTATGATCGAAGTTTGTCCAATGCTTTTGACTTTCTGGACATAAAGAGGCTGTTTATTTATTTGCAGTGACATAACATCTCTAGCAAAGGACAAAGCTTATGCACATGTGCGGCTTGATGAAATTAATATTCATCAGGTAAAAAATTATTTGTTATTCGCTCAGAACAAGATTGTTATCTATTTTAATGTGAATAGAACATCCCATTAATTGATGCTTGGTACTCTAATGAAATTTATTTCTAGGCAACATAAATTTACTTATCATGTAGCTTAATAAAAAACGTTAGACATCCTTTCACCCCTCAACTAGAAAAAAAAAACTTACCCTACTTTATGGTCAGGCACTGCAACTTGGGCAAGATATCAATTCTCCATATGGGCTTTCCAATGGGCAGAGATGTCAAATGTGTCTTCGTTCTGATCCCTTGCTAAAAGTGATGGAGCGGCTAGCAAATCCTGGTAATTTGTAGTTGTTTTCTGATGATAATCTAGCAGGTTGACATGTTTCATCCTTAGCCAATTTCGGGTGTTGTTTCAGGGGTTCGGCGTGTCATCATTGTTGAGGCAGGAAGTAAGCGTGTCGAAGGGATAATTTCTCTTAGCGATGTATTCAGATTCCTCCTTCATTAGTCACATAATCATCAGGAAAAGGTTATATGTGGTTCCCTGCCCTGCTGCAAGAGCCACTCTGCTCAGATCCGATCTTGTTGCTTTGGCTTGAAGGCATACTTTGATTTGTTTTATTGCATTAGATCTGTGGAGTAGTGCCTGTTCTTTTTCGACATAGAGGTCTCCATGGGTCTGTAAATGTTGAGATTTCCCTCCGTTCACCTTGTATTACTTCCATCTTTCCTAATTATTATCTTGTTAGTATGCCTTCATCATGTAGTCCGATAAAAAAAGGTATCAAGCACCCTCTGATATTGAAATCTGTCTGATACCACTAACAGTAACAGGTGGTGGATATTGAACTGAAAATGAAAGAGTGCTCCATTTAAAATAGAAAATTGAAATGTCGTAAAATGATTTACTTATAATAGTGATTCTTCCTTGCAATGTTTGCATCTGTATTTTGACGACATGTTCTTTTCGAACACATGGATTGGAATTGGTTTGAAACCTTCATATTTTGCCGGTCAGCCGGTGCCCCCAGAAATTTGGCATGCACCACTACTTTTATCAGTGAATTTGGCATGTACTCTGATTCTATCTGTTCCTCTTACGGTTGATGCAAGCCAACGTGCTGTGTGCCAATGTGCTTAAATTTCCGTTGAACGTTTAATTTAATCGAATGAACAAGCTGCTAACTGGTTGCTTCTTATTTTCCTAAGCATAATTACAGTGGATCATTTGAGTTTTAGCTTTACTTTGTTGTTATTGATGTTTTGATCTTTGATTGCTTTCATTTATATATTTTATCTATGTCGTGCAACGTATCAGGACTAGAACATTATCTGATACATATAACAGCAAGAAAAAAAAACTTGTGTTGGCGTTATCTTGTGCTGTTTTTTGGGTGGTGGGGTGGGGGCGGCTTTAGGATAGAATTTGCACCCGACTTTGTTTGGGATCGAGAATGTCTCACGCCTCAAATCCCTAGAGCGGAAAAAAATAAATTTTCCGCCCTCATCCCCGTGGTTCTCAATCCTCATTGGGGATTCGATTTCTTAGGATTCAAAAAAAATATATTTTTAAATAAAAGATGTAATGATATTACAAATAATAATATTTATAAAAAGTCAGAATATATATATATATATATATATGTATAAATATTGTAATGCACATTTGAGAATAAATATTTCTAAATAGTATTTAAATATTATGGTATTTATATAACTATTTTTTAAAAAAAAACTTATATATATACGGGGCAGAGATTCAGGAGCTGGGATAATATCTCTCCCTCGATTCTCGAGAGGGGAATATCCCTCCATTTCCACTCTCGTAGTGAAAAAATGGTTCGATCGAAAATTTCTCGCGAGAATTCTCGAACTTTAAGAAATTTTGACATTCCTACTTCAAAATAAAGTTAGTGTCAGTTTAAGGATAAATAAAATATTTTCATTTCTTATCAACACTTTTTTTTTCTGAATGCTAACATGTTGCATGCAATGTTAGAGAAAATATATTTGATTTTTTTCACTTATATTATTTTTCGTTTGTCAAATATATAACAATTAATTGGTGTTTTTTTTAAGTTGTCTTACATTTTACAATCAAAGATTGGAAATCAAATTATCCCTTTCAAATTATTTTATGAGAATTCATTTTTCTAACTAAAATTTATTCTAGGCCATTTAATATTTCTTGGCGGATCAAAGTTGATAAAAAATATTACTTGACTAGGCAGTGTATATTCAAAAGTTTAACCCGTTTTTCTTTCGGAATTTATGATATTTTGGATCTCTTTTTCGATATTGAATCAAGAGTCACACCAAGTCATAGACATTAAATTGATAAAGGAGAATTATTTATATATAAAACTCTCTCCTTTGAGTATTCTCCTTGCAAATTTTTTGATATTTTTGGATTTGTTTCATATTTTTTCTCATTAATTATACTAAAAATTTATACTTTATTATATTTGAAGGTGAAAAGTCAATAATGTTAATGCTAATTTAATGTGAATATAAAAAGTTAATAGTATTTATTAATATGAATTAATAAAAATAATCTAAATCTAGTTAATTTTAATTATATTATTTATTTAATATGAATAAATACATTTGTATACTCGATTTGTCACCTAATATATATTTCAAATAGTTTTGATCTACTCAAAATCCAATGCAATTTTTTGGTGATCAAAACAGTTTTTGCAGCCAATTAAATAAATAGATTTCATTTTTTTCATTTTCTTTTCTAAATAAGCACAGCCTGATTTTTTACGAAGTCATAAAGCAAGGTTAAAACAGATATTGTTACATTCTGCATTTTGTATTGTAAATAAAATTGTAGTCTTAAAACATAGCACATCAGACAATAAATGCACATGCTATTATGAGAAAAGAAGAAAAAGAAAAGAAACTCAGGTTTTTCCTTCATAATTTCACAAGTATTCCAGAACAAAATTTTAATGTGTTCAGTATTGTTTCTCTGTTGCAGCAAGCATCTCTCCAAATAGACTGCTTATATCAAATCAACAAGAAGTCGGAAATATTCGCTTGGATTTTCAGATTCTAAAATCTATACTATCTGACAGTCGCATTAACAGACTGAGCGAGCTCCTCTAATAGTTCCTTCTGCTCCATAGCTGTGCATGCCTGTAAAGAACATGAATTGAAAATCAAGAATCACGGGAATCAAACTGATATAGACAAATAATCATAACAGTTCCGATGAATGCCTTCTTTTAGTAACAGGGAAATGACTTTTAAAGTAAATACTTTAAGACTTAGCACTCACAAGTTGAAACAATGCATTTTAGGGAAAAAAAATAGTAAGAACATTCATTCTCTCAGTTGAACTCAAACCTGAACAGACGTCTCTATATCGCCAGCAAGGAAAGAAGTGAGTTCAAAGTTCATCTTCAACCGGTGGTCAGTTACCCGATTATCCTACAACAATAAAAATCCATAAAGCATCTTATGAATTAATTTAATTGCATTTACCCATCTAATATTCAAGTTCTGATCAGATGAAAGTATTGCAAGATTACCTTGTAATTGTATGTTCTTATTTTCTCTGCCCGGGCACCAGTTCCAACCTGCAATTTTGTCAATAGCTCTTCAAGGACACAGATGATGCATAGTACCACGAAGAGTAAATACAAAAAAAAACCATATCTGATGCATAGATTCGTATGAAGATTGTCGTATCATTTGAGTTAAAAGCTAGTAAGTTATAGGCATATTGTGAATGAAGTTGATGACTGAAATCTTGAAGTCACATCACAACAACCAAATAATGTAAAGCATCTTCAATGTCCATTTCGCCCAACCATACAACATGGAAAATTTTGCTGCAACAAGATGATAGAACTACAGCAAAACCCTTATCTTACCTTGTGGGTTCATGGTCATTAGTTAAGATCAGACCTTGTACAGGTAGATCCACAGGAGCCTTGTGACGGAGACTTAAATCCACTTAGGGGAGAAATATGGTAATAGCAAATATTCATAAACGAAGTCTAAGTTCTAAAAGAACCAGACGAGAGTATTTGTAGAATTCTAAACACCCAATATATCAAATAGTATGGAAACATAAAGAAAGGTAAGTTAATACAAAGAAATATAAGACGAGAAAACTCCTAATGAGTTCATAAATAAACTGAAGACACAAAGCCCACAACTAAAAACTAATGATTAAGGTATAAGGTCTATAATCTATTCTTGTTCTACATCAATTTTCTCTGATTGAGAAAAGACGGCTTTGACGAGTAGCAAGACGGTAAAGATGATGAAGAGTAACATCAAGATGATGAAAATCAGCTTAAGAAATTCAAGAATTACAACAAATGGATGAAAGGACCAATGCGACACAAAGCAATGGTGGATCAACAGATGTTACAGACCAAAAGAACAATAATTATCACAAAAAACATTTGTAGCATGTAGACAAAAGAGGAAGCTCAAAGGGATAACAGTATGGTGAAATTCTTCAACATCGAACACTAAGTTTATGCTAAAGTTAGGTGACAAATCGAGTATACAAATGTTGATTCATGTCTATGTAAAATATGCGAAGTAGTAGTCTCTAGCTCATAAAAGTCATAAAAGATAATGCTCGGATAAAATCAAGGACGCATATGACACATCGCATATGCATTAACATGTTTAACTACAAATCTACTATGCTCATCAACAACAAGCTTATAATCATCATTAGAAAATATAAGGATGTTAATTGTTCATGAATCTCTCTTTGAATATAAAAAATACGTAGAGTTAAAGAGTGAGTTATCTCAGAAAGATCAACACGTGCAAAAATTAAAACTACAGAGTATACATGATTGGACAAAGACTTATCATTGTTCAAAAGTTCGGATAATAGATCTTTCTCCTCAAGTTCATCATTTGAGTATGCAAAAGAAAGATCACGGACTAAAAACTAATGACCCGCAAAGAGAAGGATCAACTAAATATGAAACTATGGGCTCGATGAAAGGAATATGAACAAGAATTGACTCGGTTTATTCATGAAAGAGGCTATAGGATCAAAATGATCACCGAAAGATGGCACATCAAAATAAATTAGATGAAAGCTATCATCTTGTGAGATATCAATTGACTCTGAGTCGATGGCAAGAACATGATGTGAGCATTGAAACACAATATGGTCAGTACTGTGACAATGAAAACATGTGCCAACACATGTAAATCTTTTGGAAATAACAATTGGATGATTATTTGAGGTCACATGTGAAAATGAAGAGCATGCGTCTATATCACCCGAAGACCAAAAAGTACGATTATGTTGACAATGTAGGTATGACTCAATTTGAAGTGCTTCATCAAAGGCATCATCTAAGAATTCACATTTATGGTGTTGCATTTTATGTTTAATTTCAAGGTGAAGAGAATTAACAAAACGTGAAGTGATAACCCATTCAAGATAATTAGGACATAATGATTTGTAGCCTTCTCAAAGGGTTCCATGTATTCTTGGACATTAGAAGAACTTTATCGCAAACTTATTCAAATCTTCCAAAACTTTACCTTGATATTAAGGATAAACATGTCGCTCTTTGAGTCTAGTTTTCATCTCAGATCACAATTGAATAGGAGGATAGTCAAAACATTTTCTGTCTCGTTGAACTTTGTGCTAGTAGCTTTGCAAAACCTTGAAGTTTCATTTTAACGAAACGAGCACAATGGTCATCAAAAATATTGTATCGATTAAAATAATCCTCTAACTTATCTAGCCAATAAAAGAATGTGTGAAGGTAAACCATGCCGAGGAGGGTCATATGGTGATTTAGTAGTTTCATTATAATTGATGAAGTCATTTTTGTGTGAGGACATTTATTTTACATCCAAGGATTGTCTCGATGACGAGTGAGCTCTTAGATGACTTTGAAAGTATAAAAAAGAAGTCAGAAGGAGACTAACAATTGGTACCAAGTTGAGGATTTTGAATAACATGAGAACAATGACTATTGCTCAATATTCAATATCTATGTTAGAGATGCAAGAAAATTTAACATGATATAATAATAAAATAAGCAAACTTCTATTAGCAAGCCGTAGTAAAAAAATGATTCCAACATAATGATGCATATACAAGAACAACCAAATGGAATTCACATGGGAAAAAAGGGCTAAATAATATATGGAGCTAACACACAATCCTATGAACCCGCCACTAGTGTACTGAATATGACACACCTCAAACAAAGTGAACAATGAGGAAAACATTACCCAATGATGAGGAATAGTAATTTTCTCCTTGGTGCTATAGCAATGAGAGCATGTGAGTGCGCCGATGATGAGAGTGATAGTTTAGGGTCCACAACAACTTGTGTCCTTTTCTTTTTGCAAATTGATGACACACAACATACATTTTTTATAGCAAAAGATAGGCAAAAAGAGGTCAGTAGCCTGATAAAACAGAGGGTAGGGATGTCGATGGTGTGCTTGGTGGTGACTGAAAACGCAACGCCAGATGGACAAAACAGCAGTTAGCTGGCAATGGTGTACAGCTATGGCAACAAGCAGATCCGGGCAGCTAGCAGCGATGGCTCAAGGTCAAGTGGGCACCAGCAGTCGGCAACGGTAAGGGCAAATTGGGAGGGAGATGGTTGCAGGTTGCAACAAGCGGTTGTTGTCCTTCGTGTGATGTTGTGGCTGTCGACAAGGAAATCAACGGTGAGCGGACTCGTGAAGCAACGTACGAGGTCACTGTCGGTTGAAGGAGCATTGCCGAGTGTGGGACAGGATGGCATGCGGCAACTGCGACAACAGCAGGCGGTGGTATAAACAGCTGGCAGCAGCATCTGTGGCAGTAGCAGCACACGACAACGGTAACAAGTGGCACGGTGGCAGCAGGCGAAGCTTTTGCAATGCTGTAGAGGGAGTATTAAGTTGATGGCACTATAGAAGCGGTACTATAGCGTGGACACCATAACAGCAGTACTGTAGCAGATTATTGTAGTGTGGGCACTGTAGCGACGACTGAACAAAAAGTTAGGGTTTGGAGAGACAGGATCACAAGTATTTGGAGAGGATTAAAGGGTTTTGCTCTAATACCAATTGATGGATCTTTGAATTCACTTAGAAGAGAAATATGTTAATAGCAAATATTTATAAATCAAGTCCAAATTCTAAAGGAACCATACAAGAGTGCTTATAGAATTCTAAACACTCCATAAATCAAATAATACAGAAACCTAATTAAGGCAAACTAATATAAGGAAAATCTAAGACAAGTGAACTCCTAATGG
>LTAE01004607.1:0-14507 GCA_001647135.1 Pontederia paniculata | reverse complement strand
GAGCTTATATCATAAAGCAACTGATCGCACTGCATAGACAGCTAATAGCAGCATACAGACTTCAAAGATGAAGTTGCTTGGAAACTAACTCACAGCTTTGCTCTCGGTAACTGAAGTGCACGAGTTTTATTTTGAAGCTGAGTTCTTTCTTCAGTACAGAAAATCCGTATTCCTGTTGGTTTATGGAAAAGATCGACAGCAGTTTCCACCTTGTTGACATTCTGTCCTGTGGTTTATAGAATCAAGAACTAATCAATAGCTAAATAAAAAGGACAAGTCTGTTGCAACAGCAGGTTGTGTTGAAAGGGAAGGGAAAAAAGCATGTCATGTTGTTTAGGCATATTTGTGAAGCACAGTGATGACTTTACCTCCGGCACCTCCAGATCTAGCTGTTGTTAATTCAATATCTTTTGGATCGATGACCACCTCAACTTCATCAGCCTGAGGGTGGAAATTTTTCCGTTATATAAAAATAAAATATTCACATGCAGAGACACACCAACTGTAAAGGGACACTGAAAAGAGATGCCAGGAGAGAAACTTTCTAGGGCAGCAGTAAATTTTTTCTGAACTTGCAAAGAAAAAAAGTGTGTCAAAGGTATAAAAAGAACAACATAACAAAATGAGTGTCATATCACTGATGAGAACTTAGTGCCAACCGTATCGATGCTGCGATATAATTGCATAATCTCTATGGCTTATACTAGAATGTACAGAGCAATGGGATTTTTCACTTGCAATTCTTTTCAGTAACATTTGCTCTCTTCCATTTCAATACAACTTCTTAACGATGTTCAACAATAACCATACAAATAGATTCTTATAATACTTGTGTTAACTAGTGGATCATGGGTCAAAGATTAGAATAAGAAAGCGGGAAAGGGGAATTGACATGTGTGACAACATGACACCACATACTGATTTCACAACTGAATCTCAATTTACATACAGCAAATCCAGCAAGAGAAAGTGCAAATTCCCATGACAAAAGAGCAGCCTGCATCACACATTTGCTCTTTAAGCTCATAACAAGATAAACATATCTAACATCTAATAACTATTTGGACGTCATATTTAACAAACTTTTTCGACAGAAAAGATTGAAGTAGATCAACTTAAATTATTGTCAAGTAATATGAACAGAGATCTAATTATCTAAAAACTTATTTTTTCACTTGAAAACTTCCAATATAATGGATCTCCTTTCCATTCAAGACATCTATTTGAAATTAGGTATAAAAAGCACGAATGTTATCATCTACCTACAAGGTCACCAGCCCATAATCCAGCCTCATCACCTCCAGTACCAGCCCTTACTGCCAAAAAAACAAAAGGCATCAGATAACACCTCTAGAAGTTAGATCCATAAGGAACAAGAAGAAAGGCAATACTCACAATTTTTTTTATTGAGTGGCAAACAATATAGAAGTACAGTAATTAAGAGTTATGCATTTATATTCTCATATAGGTAGCATGGACATGCTTATGAAAATAATACTAATGCAAGTTCTCTCGGTTAGGGAACAAAAATTCAAAATAGCAAGAAACAATAACTACTCAGGTGTGGATGAGAATATCTAGTCATTATAAAAAGATAATAACACCTTCAAGTAATATATTCCGTGCATCCATCGGATCAGTAGGAAGAAGTAGGACCTACAAAGGAACACAAAGATTATGAGAAGACGACTCATATTAAATTAGCTTCTGATGCAACAATTTGCTTTACACCAAATTTGCGATCACTTAAAACAACTTCTAGAACTATTTAACATATATCAGTACACTACGTACTACAGAAATCCAAAATTAGCATACCTATAACAGTCTCCTTATTGTGAATCTTGTCAATATAATACATTAGGAATGTGGGAGCATGTACCAGAAAGCGTACGCATACAATAAAACAACTTGAGAATGCATACACTCTCAAGTCCTTCAATATGAAGCATAGTGGACTATCTAAGAAGCACCGACTACCAAGTATTTAGATTTATTTAGTATGTTACCATTATTAACCCCATTTCTATTATCTTGAATCATTCTTACACTACAGCACCTGTAGCATGACATATACTCTTTTAATCAAGCATCAAAAAAGAAGGGCAGATGTTCTCTCCAATTTCAGCATGCAGGACAATTTTTCACTAGCAGACGATACCCATAGTAACTGCTTAGAAATGGAAGAATTACTGTTCCCAGGTTATTGTTCATTATAGCTGATAGACTTGTGTGAAACAGTCGTCAAAAGAACAAATGAAATTGAGTTGAAGTAACAAACAATAGTCTGACAACATAGTTATCACCTTGAGCTTGTCCTCGAGATCCTTAAGTTCATTGGATAGTGTTTCAAGTTCATAGGCTATCATCTCCGCATATCAGGATCATTGTCATCCTCCTTTGATAGAGCTATCACAAGGATGACAATAGGTTCTAATCAGATGCCTTCAATTTCATTTGACAGTTGTGCACAGAAACAAACCTTTTGTCTCTTCTATCTGTTTCTCACATTGCTTGAACTTTCCATAAATCGCTACAACCTGAACACTCCCCCGCCAGAGATGTCAAAATAATGATGACAAATGAAAGAAATTTAACTTCTCACAGGTTCTTTTTGTATTGGTTGATGATCGCTGCTTAGGAAATAGAATAAGATATAGGTTATAGTTGGAACCTAAATCTCCAGTACATCATCAAGCTCTGCAACAGATTGTGCAAGTTTCTGGTACTCAGTAGGGTTTGAAATAACATCAGGATCTGCCAGCTTGACCTACAGGAAAATATGAACTACTGGTTCATGGTAAAGTTACTATATAGATAAATATAATTCATAGTGATACGAAGATAATCCAAGGAACTAAAGCATTTACCCGATCTTTTTGGTCTGTAACCCATACCAATCAAGTACACAGACTTAGAGATTTCTTTAAAAAATAAAAGTATCGAGCTTTGAAAAAGAAGGGTTGACAGTTGGATAAACTTAAATAGTCAAGTTATCCTCCTTCCATCACTAAATTAGAAGTCTCTGTTGTTCCTGCCAACCAGGTGTCGAGAAGAATGTCAACTCTCATTCTCCAAACTACGAGGAGTTTAACTAGTTGTTAAATTTTGGTAGGATACAAGGTCATGAAACTATGATGAAGACCATTGTGGAAGCAGAATAAATATTTTATGCTGATCAACCTCTAATATTCTTTTCCAGAAAACATTTGAAGTGGGATCTAATTCAGGCAAACTTTGAAATGAGAGCAACATAGTTCAGTTAAGAGCATCTGGTACCGATAATTCTTTCCATGTTCTCTCTGCAGAATCCAGCTTCGCGATCAGGTAAGGTTCCTGTGAAAAAAAAACACCAACTTTTCTGAAAAATGCAGCAAAAATGACCTATTTCACATACTTACAAGTTATGTCTTAAAAACAAGAAGTAACCAGAAACCAAGCACAACTGTACAACCCATTTATTAGAGCGTTGTAAGTAATGCATCCTGCCTTTAAACCAAGGTCATTCATCTGGGTCATTGCTGAGAAAGCTTCTTTGATGTCTCCAACTCGACAATGCCCATCAATGATAGTGTTAAATATTGCCTCATCTGAGACCAAACCATTTTCCATCAGCCTAGCCAAAATCTTTTCAGCCTCAGTAATATTACCATCTCTGCAAAGCACATTCAACAGCTTATTGCAGGCATATGTTCCCATATTGAAACCCTTCTGAACATATTTTTCAAAAAAAGCAAGCATTGCATCCACGTTGCCACATCTTGAGAGGCCATCAAACATGATACTAAGGGTAAAATGATCAGGCACGAGCCTATCCTTCTCCATCTCTTCCAACAAAACATTTGCCTTATTCATCCGGCAGCCACGACACAGACCTGAAAGTAGTGAATTGTATGTTCTAAGATTCAGCTTCTGACTTGAAGCTCTCAACTTATCCATGATGCCAAGAGCACCATCCAAGTTCCCAGCTTTAGAATATCCCTCAATCATCGAATTGTATGTGATAATAGTTGGCAAGACTCCACTCCTATGCATCTCATCAAACAGCTTCTGTGCATCGTCTCCTCGACCCTCCTTCCACAAGTCAGAAATCAGACAATTGAAAGTGAAAGCATCCGGCTTCATTCGTTCACTCCTCTCCATTCGACTGAACAACTCAAGGGCATTGTTGAGATCTCGGGTTTTAACATAGACTTGGATCGCCTTGTTGCAGGCAAAAGTATCCGGGAAAATCCCGGAGAGCTCAATCTGGTTAAATAGGGCCAGCGCATCAGAGTGGCGTCCTGCGGCAACCAAATTCTCAAGTAGGAGATTGCAAGAGGGAAGACTGGGGAAAAGGCGCGGCCTCTCCTCGCACAGGGCGGAGAGGAGGCTGAGGGCGGCATCCAGAAGGTTGAGGGAGGCGTAGGCGGAGATGAGAAGACCGGCGGCTGATCCGGCGAAGGGTGGTTGGGCTGAGGCGCCGGCGAGGGACCGGAAGAGGTGGAGAGGGGATGCGAAGAGGGAGCTGTGGGAGAGGATGAGGCTTCTTGCAAGGCATAGGTTGTAATGGAAATGAAAAATAAATTATTCCATCAAAAGTTGAGCATTAGAAAAAGATAATAACACCTTCAAGTAATATATTCCGTGCATCCATCGGATCAATAGGAAGAAGTAGGACCTACAAAGGAACACAAAGAATTATGAGAAGACGGCTCATATTAAATTAGCTTCTGATGCAACAATGTACTTTAAACCAAATTTGCATTCACATAAAACTAACTTCCGGAACTCTTTAACAAAACATCAGTACACTACATACTACAGCAATCCAAAATTAACATACCTGTAACAGTCTCCTTATTGTGCATTCTTGCCAATATAATACACTAGGAATATGGGAGCATGTACCAGAAAGAGTACGCATACAATAAAACAACTTGAGAATGCACACACTCTCAAGTCCTTCAACATGAAGCATAGTAGACTATCTAAGAAGCACCAACTACCAAGTATTTAGATTTATTAAACCAATTGCAAAGATGCAGTAAGCGTAACATTATAACCACATTTCTAATTATCTTAATCTCTCTTACACTACAGCACCTTTAGCATGACATTTACTCTTTTAATCAAGAATAAAAAAAGAAGGTGAAAGATGTTCTCTCCAATTTCAGCATGCAGGACAACTATATCAATTTTTCATAGCAGATGATACCCATAGTAACTATTTAGAAATGGAAGAATTACTGTTCCCAGGCTATTGTTCATTATAGCTGATAGACTTGGTGAAACATTCGTCAAAAGAACAAAAGAAATTGAGTTGAAGTAACAAACAATATTCTGACAACAAAGTTGTCACCTTGAGCTTGTCCTCAAGATCCTTAAGTTCATTGGATAGCGTTTCAAGCCCATAAGCTATCATCTCCGCCATATCGGGACACGTGAAAGAAACAGGACACGTGAAAAGAATCTGGAAGAGATCAGCTTCATGTTTTACAACTATAAACCAAAAAAATATTAGGCATTTCAATTGTGAACCAAACGGATTCATCAGCATGGAATTAATTAGGACTCGGTAAGATTCGTCATAATGGAATCTGAATATTGCTTTTTAGCTGCAACATAAATAAATAAATAAAAGAAAATTCAGCAGCATAGATTCTGAATGTTGTGTTTTAGTAGCAACACGAAAAATAATTGCTCATCTCAAATGGAAGAACTTCACAGAAACATGTGTAACAACCTGTTGTACGGGAGCTGAGAATATTTCCAAGTTCCAACAGTGATGTCATGAGGAAAGATGCATCTTGTTTATATTATTAACAGAATAAATTGGGCATTCCAAATTCCAAACCATATGAGCAGACATAAAATTATGTATATCCCTTTCACAAGAGGGAGGGAAAATATTAGACTTATTTCACATTTTCAGAGGCCACAGGATGGAGTGTTTTACTGTTTTCAATAACAGACTAACGAATTACATGTTGCAGAATTCTTTCTTTCTCTTTCCTTGAGGAGATCTGCTGCAGAATTGTTCAGATCTTGTCCACCATATGCTACACTTAAAAATAATTTGATACTATACTTGATACCAATTTCGACTCTGACCCTACTCAGAGGTGAAGATCATTAAGAGACGGTGAAACACCACTGTGACACTTGAATCACATATCCATCGTATTGTTTTGGTACAACTGCACAAATACCACCATATAAATTGGATTGTCAAAGATTGCAATGGTCCAAAATTTGGTTTCAACGTAACTTTTAGTCCAGATACACCACTCTTGATTTGTTTGCAGCATAAACCACATCATGAAATCATATCCTAGCCACTATAGGTTTTAAATGACTGCAGCACTGAATGTGCCTATCTAGAAGCAGATTGCTGATACTGGTTCTCACCATCCTGTGTTCTACCTTCTTTTGTCATGTGACATATTAAAGAATCATAAGTAGGTAAGGTCAGTTTGAGGCCTAACTCATTCATCTCCTCAAAGAGTTCAATGGCTTTTCCAATAGAGCCACCAAGGCAATATGCCGATATCAGAGATCCGTATGTAAAAGTATCAGGTCTAATGCCACCCTCTTTTAACTCTAATGCAATTTGTTGAGCTTCTTCTGTATCTCCTTTCTGGCATAGAAATTTAATCAGTGTATTATAAGTTACAATACTAAGAGGTATTCCTCTCATCCGCATGTCTTCGACCAATTGACGAGCCTTTTCCAAGTCGCCCAATTCTCCATATGCATTGATGAACATATTGTATATCTGAACATTAGGTAAAATATCTCTGGATATCATGTCCTTGAAAAGTGCTTCAGCCTCATCAAGCTTATGTTTCTTGCAAAGTCCATTCACCAGTGAGCCATAAGACACAACATTAGCTTTTACGCCCATTTCACTTTGCAAATCTTCAAGAATTTCGTAGCACCGCCCAAACTGCCCAGCCTTGCTGTATGCATCAATTAGAGGATTGTATGTTTCTGTGCTTGGCTTCACGCACTTTTCTACCATCTCTTGCACCATATTTTCTGCCTCAGCCATCCTTCCCAATTTGCACAACCCATTTATTAGAGCATTGTAAGTAATGCATCCTGCCTTTAAACCAAGGTCATTCATCCGGGTCATTGCTGAGAAAGCTTCTTTGATGTCTCCAACTCGACAATGCCCATCAATGATAGTGTTAAATATTGCCTCATCTGGGACCAAACCATTTTCCATCAGCCTAGCCAAAATTTTTTCAGCCTCGGCAATATTACCATCTCTGCAAAGCACATTCAACAGCTTATTGCAGGCATATGTTCCCATATTGAAACCCTTCTGAACATATTTTTCAAAGAAAGCAAGCATTGCATCCACGTTGCCACATCTTGCGTGGCCATCAAACATGATACTAAGGGTAAAATGATCAGGCATCAGCCCATCCTTCTCCATCTCTTCCAACAAAACATTTGCCTCATTCATCCTGCAGCCTCGACACAGACCTGAAAGTAGTGAATTGTATGTTCTAAGATTCAGCTTCTGACTTGAAGCTCTCAACTTATCCATGATGCCAAGAGCACCATCCAAGTTCCCAGCTTTAGAATATCCCTCAATCATCGAATTGTATGTGATAATAGTTGGCAACACTCCACTCCTATGCATCTCATCAAACAGCTTCTGCGCATCGTCTCCTCGATCCTCCTTCCACAAGCCAGAAATCAGACAATTGAAAGTGAAAGCATCCGGCTTCATTCGTTCACTCCTCTCCATTCGACTGAACAACTCAAGGGCATTGTTGAGATCTCGGGTTTTAACATAGACTTGGATCGCCTTGTTGCAGGCAAAAGTATCCGGGAAAATCCCGGAGAGCTCAATCTGGTTAAATAGGGCCAGCGCATCAGAGTGGCGTCCTGCGGCAACCAAATTCTCAAGTAGGAGATTGCAAGAGGGAAGACTGGGGAAAAGGCGCGGCCTTTCCTCTCCCAGGGCGGAGAGGAGACCGAGGGCGGCATCGGGAAGGTTGAGGGAGGCGTAGGCGGAGATGAGAAGACCGGCGGCTGATCCGGCGAAGGGTGGTTGGGCTGAGGCGCCGGCGAGGGACCGGAAGAGGTGGAGAGGGGATGCGAAGAGGGAGCTGTGGGAGAGGATGAGGCTTCTTGCAAGGCTTAGGTTGTAACGGAAACGACCTCCGCGATGGAGTCCCACCCGCAGCTTCGCCAAGAGCTCTTCGACTCCACCTCCGGCGGTAAGGTCCGGTTGCCCCCCGGCGTTGGTGGCGTATGAGCAGATGAGGCTACGGAGAAGAGTAGAGAAGAGGGGATGTTGGTGGGGAGTCGAGGGGCTGTGGAGAGAACGGAGGCGGCGGACGAGCTTTAACATCTTCTCGAAATAACTTGGTGGAGGATTTTTGGAGGGTTTAAGGCTTTTGGTATGTGATGGTTGATGATGCCACGAAATGACGTAATCAATAATAAACCAGAATAAAAATAAATAATTAATTAAATTGTTTAAGGGTAAAAGAAATGTACTGCTCGAATATGTATTAATGGATGTGTTGAAAAAAGATTATTATAATTGAAGTTTGACTATTTTATTTTTTTTAATGACGTGAAGATTATAAAAGCTTGTGATTATTCCAAATTTATCCTTCATCTTATTTATTATTTTAATTATTTTTTCATTCTTCTTAATATAAAAAAATCTGAGCTTTATATCTAAAATATTGATCATGTAATTTATAATTTATTAATATATAAACATTATTCCTTAAATTCAAAAGGATAAAAAAAAATTAATAAAATTATTTTTTTTATTCATCCCTTAATTTTTTTTCAGACAAAATATTAATTATTTTATATCATTTATTTTTATACAAATATAAGTTAAAATAATCTTCCTCAATTCTTAATGTTTGAATTCTTTTTAACCGTCTTCAATCCATCATCATCCCTGAACAAAGCCTAAAAGTATAACTACTCGTAGACATCTACAACATTGAGTTTCCTCTTGCGAATAGACCTCGAGAGAGACCAATTTCTCTTAATCTCCCAAGTTTCAATGACGACCACAAAAGAAATGTTCTCGCGAGAAGAAATGGAGAGAACAAAGTATTAGTATCGGATACTCTAACCGGTATCAGGGTCACCTATTTTTATGCAAAGAAAGGCAATTGGAGCTTGCAACTTGGGTGGACGAGTAACAGGCTCGCCAAACTTGTTGCGCGCAAACTCTTATCATGCCAACAAGAGGGCGTGAGCAAGGAGATTAGGGAAGGGAGAGGAGGGGAGATGAGAGAACAAAAACAGAGAGTAGGGAAGAAATTGATGGTGAGGAGATGAGAGAGAGAGAGAGAGAGAGAGAAACAGGCAGTGTGGCAGCAGTGGCGACGCAGAGAGGAAGCCAGGAGGCGGGCAGCGCGGCGACATGCAGGGAGGTAGGCAGCGTGGCGAGGCGGGTAGCACGGCGACGTAGGGAGCAAGCAAGTCAGGGAGGCAGCCAGCCGGCGAATGCGCAAGGAGAACCAGACAGCACGGCGATGCACCGTTCAACGATCAAGTGATGAAATCAACCTGTAGTCCCCTATTTTCACTATGCGAGAGAAACATCCCGGTTTTAGACAAGATTGTAAAATTCGAACCGGCGAACGATTCCAAAAAATTTCCGGACGAAGTCAGACCGATCCAATTGATTAGATCGAATAGTCAAATCGAATAATAATAAATAATATAAATATATTTTATATACTTACAAAAATTAATAAAATATATATTATATTATAAATTAATAAATGAATTATGCGAATATATATAATAACTCAATAAAAATAATTTTAATTATAAATATTAAAATGTCAAATAAATTTTACCAATCAAATAAAAAAAAAATTTTTCCACAATAATATAGCAATACAATAAATTTATATTGTTATTGTTTTTCATGTTCAAAAAAACAATACTTTGAATTTATTGTTAAAAAATAATAGACATCCATTTGTAAAATTATAATTTCATAAATTATTTATAAATTTAAAGTTACATTTGTGTTTAATTGCTCTAATGATTATGAGAATTTCACTAGACAAAAATTTATGGTTCAAATCTTTTCATCAATATTTTATATGTTAAATTTTTAATTGAATTTATGGGTCTAAAACCGATCGATTTGGTCGGTCCAACTCAGATTTGACCGATTCAATGTGCTTCCCGAATTTAGATTGATCCATGAACATTTTAAATCTCGAATCATGATTGAATCGGTCCGAATTTTACAATCTTAATTTTAGGATTATGAACTGAATCTATGCTCTCAGTTTAATTTTTTTAAGTGAACCGTTCAGTTTATAAGCGGTTCATGCGCTTTTTTTACCGTTAATTACCGCAATGGAGAATTCAGTGTACATAGTATTTTCTACTTACTTAAGAAACATCGCCATTAAATATTTATTTAAAGGGTGCATAGTCGAGAACTTTAGATTTAAAATCCCTAATCACCGCTTCACTACACTCACACTACACTACATTTATTTTCCTATTTTGGAAAATAATTTATCCTTATATATAAAGCTGTGTTAATTTTGCTGAGAAAATCAAAAGAAAATAACATTTAAAAACATCAAAGCATGTTTTATGTTTTGTTGTATATATTAGAAAATAAATTATTTATTTCTATCATATATAGAATATAAGAGATACAAATGTTCTAAAGTATTTTTAATATTCTTTTATCAAATCAAATGTTAATTTTTTTATTATTAATAACTCATCTAATTTAGTATAATTATTCACGTCCACTGTTAAATTATTATTAATAAATTATTTTACTTTTAATCTCCAAAGGATAAAAAGCTATTATCATAAATCAGAAAATAAAATCGGTAAGACAAAGTTCAGACGGAGATTAAATTGTCCTGCTAAAGTAAATTAAGGTTATTTTAATTCTGACGAGGTTTAAAGATATAATCCATTTTTTAATATATTTTTCAATTAGTTTTGATCTACCCAAAATCCAATGCTATTTTTCAGTTACAAAAATCCTTGATTTTTTCCGTGATCAAAACAATTTTTGCAGCCAATTAAATGAATAGATTTCATTTTTTTCATTTTCTTTTCTAAATAAGCACAGCCTGGTTTGTTACAATGTCATAAAGCAAGGTTAAAACAGATATTGTTACATTCTGAATTTTGTATTGTAAATAGAATTGTAGTCTTGAAACATAGCACATCAGACAACAAATGCACATGCTATTATGAGAAAAGAAGAAAAAGAAAAGAAACTCAGTTTTTTCCTTCATAATTTCACAAGTATTCCAGAACAAAATTTTAATGTGTTCAGTATTGTTTCTCTGTTGCAGCAAGCATCTCTCCAAATAGACTGCTTATATCAAATCAACAAGAAGTCGGAAATATTCGCTTGGATTTTCAGATTCTAAAATCTATACTATCTGACAGTCGCATTAACAGACTGAGCGAGCTCCTCTAATAGTTCCTTCTGCTCCATAGCTGTGCATGCCTGTAAAGAACATGAATTGAAAATCAAGAATCACGGGAATCAAACTGATATAGACAAATAATCATAACAGTTCCGATGAATGCCTTCTTTTAGTAACAGGAAAATGACTTTTAAAGTAAATACTTTAAGACTTGGCACTCACAAGTTGAAACAATGCATTTTAGGGAAAAAAAATTGTAAGCACATTCATTCTCTCAGTTGAACTCAAACCTGAACAGACGTCTCTATATCGCCAGCAAGGAAAGAAGTGAGTTCAAAGTTCATCTTCAACCGGTGGTCAGTTACCCTATTATCCTACAACAATAAAAATCCATAAAGCATCTTATGAATTAATTTAATTGCATTTACCCATCTAATATTCACGTTCTGATCAGATGAAAGTATTGCAAGATTACCTTGTAGTTGTATGTTCTTATTTTCTCTGCCCGGGCACCAGTTCCAACCTGCAATTTTGTCAATAGCTCTTCAAGGACACAGATGATGCATAGATTCGTATGAAGATTGTCGTATCATTTGAGTTAAAAGCTAGTAGGTTATAGGCATATTGTGAATGAAGTTGATGACTGAAATCTTGAAGTCACATCACAACAACCAAATAATGTACAACCATACAACATGGAAAATTTTGCTGCAACAAGATGATAGAACTACAGAAAACCCTCATCTTGCCTTGTGGGTTCATGGTCATTAGTTAAGATCAGACCTTGTAAAGGTAGATCCACAGGAGCCTTGTGACGGAGACTTAAATCCACTTACGGGAGAAATATGCTAATAGTAAATATTCATAAACGAAGTCTAAGTTCTAAAAGAACCATATGAGAGTATTTGTAGAATTCTAAACACCCAATATATCAAATAGTATGGAAACATAAAGAAAGGTAAATTAATATAAAGAAATATAGGAGGAGAAAACTCCTAATGAGTTCATAAATAAACTGAAGACACAAAGCCCACAACTAAAAACTAATGATTAAGGTATAAGGTCTATAATATATTCTTCTTCTACATCAATTTTCTCTGATTGAGAAAAGACGACTTTGACGAGTAGCAAGATGGAATAGATGATGAAGAGTAACATCAAGATGATGAAAATCAGCTTAAGAAATTCAAGAATTGCAACAAATGGATGATAGGACCAATGCAACACAAAGCAATGGTGGATCAACAGATGTTACAGACCAAAAGAACAATAATTATCACAAAAAACATTTGTAGCATGTAGACAAAAGAGGAAGCTCAAAGGGATCACAGTATGGTGAAACTCTTCAACATCGAACACTAAGTTTATGCTAAAATTAGGTGACAAATCGAGTATACAAATGTTGATTCAAGTCTATGTAAAATATGCATAATAGTAGTCTCTAGCTCATAAAAGTCATAAAAAGATAATGCTCGGATAAAGTAAAGGACGCATATGACACATCACATATGCATTAACATGTTTAACTACAAATCTACTATGCTCATCAACAACAAGCTTATAATCATCATTAGAAAATATAAGGATGTTAATTGTTCATGAATCTCTCTTTGAATATCAAAAATACGTAGAGTTAAAGAGTGAGTTATCTCAGAAAGATCAACACGTGCAAATTTTAAAACTACAGAGTATACATGATTGGACAAAGACTTATCATTGTTCAAAAGTTCGGATAATAGATCTTTCTCCTCAAGTTCATCATTTGAGTATGCAAAAGAAAGATCACGGACTAAAAACTAATGACCCGCAAAGAGAAGGATCAACTAAATATGAAACTATGGGCTCGATGAAAGGAATATGAACAAGAATTGACTCGGTTTATTCATGAAAGAGGCTATAGGATCAAAATGATCACCGAAAGATGGCACATCAAAATCAATTAGATGAAAGCTATCATCTTGTGAGATATCAATTGACTCTGAGTCGATGGCAAGAACATGATGTGATCATTGAAACACAATATGGTCAGTACTGTGACAATGAAAACATGTGCCAACACATGTAAATCTTTTGGAAATAACAATTGGATGATTATTTGAGGTCACATGTGAAAATGAAGAGCACGCGTCTATATCACCCGAAGACCTAAGCAAAGTACGATTATGTTGACAATGTAGGTACGACTCAATTTGAAGTGCTTCATCAAAGGCATCATCTAAGAATTCACATTTATGGTGTTACATTTTATGTTTAATTTCAAGGTGAAGAGAACTAACAAAATGTGAAGTGATAACCCATTCAAGATAATTAGGACATAATGATTTGTAGCCTTCTCAAAGGGTTCCATGTATTCTTGGACATTAGAAGAACTCTATCGCAAACTTATTCAATCTTCCAAAACTTTACCTTGATATTAAGGATAAACATGTCGCTCTTTGAGTCTAGTTTTCATCTCAGATCACAATTGAATAGGAGGATAGTCAAAACATTTTCTGTCTCGTTGAACTTTGTGCTAGTAGCTTTGCAAAACCTTGAAGTTTCATTTTAACGAAACGAGCACAATGGTCATCAAACATATTGTATTGATTAAAATAATCCTCTAACTTATCTAGCCAATAAAAGAATGACTTAGGATCATGATTACCATCAAAGGATGGTACATCCTTGACCTAACGAGACATGTGGTGGGTGATGGCCATGAAAATGAAAATTGTGTGAAGGTAAACCATGTCGAGGAGGGTGATATGGTGATTTAGTATTTTCATTATAATTGATGAAGTCATTTTTGTGTGAGGACATTTATTTTACATCCAAGGATTGTCGTAATGACGAGTGAGCTCTTAGATGACTTTGAAAGTATAAAAAAGAAGTCAGAAGGAGACTAACAATTGGTACCAAGTTGAGGATTATGAATAACATGAGAATAATGACTATTGCTCGATATTCAATATCTATGTTAGAGATTGATGACAGAAAAAGGTACACTTATTTAGGTTGACCCCGTTCCCGAAAAGCTTACCCCAATAACCACTTTCGTAAACAATTTGTGCTGAATTATTTCCATTTTCTACTTTTTGAATATTCAGTATCATCATTATTGGATTTTGG
>LTAE01004606.1:1906-31628 GCA_001647135.1 Pontederia paniculata | reverse complement strand
CGTGGCAGAAAACGGTCCGTGTCTACAGAACACGGTCCGTGTCGAGAGGTCCGCCGGTGAGCTTGCAGAACTTGAAAAAGAAAGAGGAAAGAAAGAAAGTATTATGGCTCTGATACCATGTTAGAAGAGTAGAATGGAGAAAATATTTTTCTATGTTCATTCTGGTGAGATTGTACATCTATATATAGTACATGAAAGGATCAGAAGAATAACCACCAATATCTATCTAATCTAACTAGAGAAGATCATCTAATTTAAACTAATCTAGATAATCACAAATCTAGATAATATATGATCTGGATAATATTAAATCTTTACAAATGATAAGATTAGATTCTCTAACAGAGACATTCCTAAACATATTTTATGGGATTTTGACCACCTTAAATATGTATTTTTTTTAATTGTTGTGTCTCATTGTAGAACATGCTATGCTTCATAAGTAAATAATAAAAATATATAATGATATATCAAGTCAAATATGATTCAAATAAGAACGAGTATCCAAATTCACCTGAAATATAATTTCTATTACGTATTTTTCAACATCTTTATATTTATAATATGTAATAATAATATATCTCTACATCGTATATTCAAATTTCATTTTTTTTTTTCAAGAAAAAACAATTATCTTGAAACACACTTCATTTCTTTAGTATTAAATATTCGTCTAAATTTATATTTTCAAATGATAGCAAGTTCAGTCGACTTCTTTAATGTTTAAATTTAGTGAGGCACCAATAGTTATTAGCTTAATATGCCACATCAACATCCACTAGTTTATGCACGCTGATCTATTGCATGCATAGTTAATTTTAACTAATTTAATTATCAAGTTAACATAACGACAAAAAAAAAATTTTTACTTGTTTCATATTAAATTTTAATACAAAATTTAGATTATCTTTCCTTTTTTACATAGCATATTAGCATAAACAATGATCAATCTTGATTTTTGTGTCTGCTTAATTTATATCTTACACCATTTATTCCTAATGCCTATTTGCACATTGTGACTAATCAACTCTTAATTTATTACTCATTCACCATAATAACCAGATATGATTTATTACTCATAACATCTTCGATTCATTCAAAAAATAATTCGATTTGAACTTATGGCCCACACGAATTTAAAATACGTCTTGAATGATAAAAAATGATGTTACATATAAGCTCATGATCACTTCTGTATTTTGTCAATGTTAAACTAATTTTCATTCTCTTTGCCTTGGGTCCTTATATTCATCCCTCTTTGGAGCTCAACGTACTCATTGAGTCAACTCACATGGTTCAAATGAGCACGCGAGGTTAGCTCTGATACCTTATTTAACACCCCCGACCTATTTAAAAAATTATTCACTTTGGACTCATAGTCGTACAAATTTAAAATGCGTCTTCGGTAGTATCAGAGTAGCATAACGATCATTTTCTCTTTACCCCTAAGACAACTTTGGGTTCTAGAAGTAGCCCCTACGGAGTCTCTTTGTTTCGCATGACACTTAGTCCCTCACGATTTTCTTCCAAAGCGTCTTTAGTGTTCCCTCACAATTTTCTTTCAACATGTCTTGAATGATAAGAAGGGTAATTACTTATAAGTCCATGATCACCTCCATGTTTTGTCTACGTGGGACTAACTTTCATTCTCTAACTTGGTTCCTTACATTCTTCCGGTGGTGGAGCTAGACTTTTTAATGAGAGGATACACAATTTTCATGTGTTCACATAAATATTGTTGTAATTATAGTGTTTAATAATTTTTATTCTTTGTAGTAAACTAAGAGACACTAATTTGACTCTCAATTTTAACATAAAAAAATCAACAACAAGAAAACACATTTTAAAATACTAAAATTATTTGTGACACTAACACTTGATCAACAAAACAATATCAAATACAAAACAAAAAATCTAATGCTTAAATAGGAAGAAATATTTATAATAGGATATATTTTCCAATGAATATTAGCCTTCTTTTCTCATATACTTATTCTTATATTAATAATTCAAAAAAAATGCAAGGAAGAGATATGGAATAGAATACCAAGTATAAAATAATAATAATAATATGTACTATTTCGGTGAGGATTGGTTAACAAATATAAAAAAAATATAACCTTGAAAAGATTAAGCATAAAATACAATAATATGTAGTGAATGAAAATAATATATTAGTTAATTGAAAGTTAAATCTAATGTAAATAAATGATATTTTATGGAATGATATAAAATGGTTTGACTAAAGATATATAAGAAATAAAAAAATGTAGAAATAAATATGGAAGAGAAGAGACTTTGACCTCTTACCTATTATTATGGGTTCTTAAAACAACCATCAAAGCAATTGTTTACGTGTTTTACTAGTGCTAGTTAAGTTATGTATTCATTTTCAGGAGGCGTCAGTGCATCACTTGCACCTCTTTGGTTTCGCCCATGCATTCTTCATCTCTTAAAGGCTTAACGTTCTCGTTAAGTCGTCTGTCTCATATGGCTCAAGTGAACATGCAAGACCAGCTCTGATATTATATTTAACGCCTCATTCTCATTCATGAATTTATTCACTTTGAACTTTTGACCCGCACGAATTTAAAACGCATCTTAAATGATTAAGAGACAATCACCTATATTCTCCCTCAGAGGCTCTCATACCTTCTGTAACATATCTGATCCATTAAAAAAATTATTTACTTTGGATCTATGGCCCTCACAAATTTAAAACGCGTCTTAAATAATAGGGAGGATGCTATATATAAGTTCATGATCATCTTCATATTTTGTTTATGTAAAACTAACTTCCATTCTTTTTTCATGGGTAAGACAAACTTCAACACACTATTAATATATTAATAATAATATACTCGTAACACATTCCACTAAGCAAATTTTAAATGTTTAAATAAATAGGTATATTTTACTCATAGGTTAGTTATCACACCAACTAATTAAAAACCTATCACATGATCACATCATCTAAAAAGATAAATCTTTTAATTCTTATAATGGACCATGTCCCTATACTATTTTTCATGGCTACAAAGATTTAAATATGTTAAATAATATAAACAATTATTTAACTACATATCATACGTAATACATATATTACATGATATACATTATCTTAAGTACCATCACAAGGATAAAAAAATATTCCAATAAAACTTAACTAAAATTCATATTAAATTTAATTTCTCGGGTGCGAACTCACCGACAATGGATTGATGCAGGGACAAACCCAGGATCTAACTTAGGGGAATAAAATATATAAAAATAAATTATTAAAATTTAGAAAAGATCAAAATATATAAAAATATATAAAAATATATTATTATTATTATTATTATTATTATTATTATTATTATTATTATTATTAAAAAGATATTAGTGAGAATTGAACTTGAGAACTTAAAATATTAATTAAAGACATCTATCCACTTGAGCAATTAAATAATTATACTATTTTTTATATTTATATTATTTATTAATTGTAATTACTAATATATATATATGAGCTTTGCTATATCCTCCTAAAATTTAGCCTAATTATCCTCCTAACATCTCATAATGGCATCCATTGTAAATAAATTAACTTTATGGGGCATTTTTATTATGTGAGTATTAGGAGGATTATTAGAAGAATGAAGTAGAAGGATATAAATTTTTTAATATATATATATATATATATAATGACAAAATAATGAGGAAATAGTGTTAGGGAAGGGAGTGTCTGGCAGAGCTTTTTTCTTTGCCCGTTCGTAGAGAGAGAGAGATCCTCTCTTTCATTACATAATTTTGTAAGATTTTCTTTAACACAATTCCTAAATATCCTTTACCGTGTACTTTTTTTCCAAGTCCTAAAATTTGGATCGATCCTAATCTTAGTCAATCAAAGTCCACCATCGAAAAAAATATAAATATAACGAAAAATCTTTCAATGTTTTCAGGAGGCAGTCTGATTCCTGTGAAAGTACGGTACATCAGTATTTTTTTTTGAAAGGGTACGGTACATCAGTATTGAAGCATAGAAGAAAAGAAATATCAGAAAGAAGAGAAATGAGGTGGAGGGCAGTCTCTGATGTCAAAAGGATCTTAATTCATGTGGTGCAGTAAACGTACAAACTTATTAGAGGTGCTTCGGAGCAACAAGTATATGCACATCTTATATTACAGAGTACTACTTAGAGAAGCATAGTGTTCATGCGTGGGACGTGACAATAAACTGTAGCCAGTTTGGCAGAAATTGCACATCTATAAATTAAGCACTAGATACGTAAGACCCATCCAAACTACAACAGTTGTTGCAACCATCACGAATTCAAGTTATTGCTCGCCCAAGGAAATTAAGCAGGTAGAGATTTGTACCCCAAACTGGCCTAGGGTTGGTGGCATGTCCTACTGTCAGCAACAATGTTTGCAACCGTGAAAATCATCAGGCAAAAATCACCATTTTCTTGGCATTAGAATAACGCCCACTAGTCAGAACATTAAGATTTTAAGCTACTTCACTTTCAAGTTATGTACTTTCCTGCTGCTCGGTTGACACGCTGCGGCTGCGCCTTCTATTTAATGCAACCTGAAAAACAGATGATTAGAGAAAAGCCTGGCATAAGAAGTCAAATGCAAAAGGTTGATTAAGATGCAAAGTCGAGATGATTTTAAACTTAATGGAGTATCCGCAACTGCTGCAATTGAAATTGGATGAATGCCTGATTTACTCTATCAACCAGTTACAATATTTCTCTTTTTTACTTGGTGATTACTTACAACAACAACAACAACAACAACAACAAAGCCTTATCCCACTAGGTGGGGTCGGCTACATGGATCATACGACGCCATTGTGTTTTATCAGTAACCAAATTTTTTGGTATATTATTCGTTAATAGATCTCGTTCTATTAGCTCGTCAAGTGTTCGCTTTGGTCTCCCTCTCCCTCTTTTAATCGGACTCCAGATTGTTTGTTCTACCCTCCTTACTGGCGCATCTAATGGCCTTCTCTGGACATGACCAAACCACCTCAAACGATTTTCTACCAGCTTCTCGCAAATAGGTGCCACTCCGACTCGTTTTCGTATATGGTCATTCCTAATCTTATCCTTTCTAGTATGACCACACATCCATCTCAACATCCTCATTTCAGCTACCCCCACTTTATGTTCATGTTGTCCCTTCATAGCCCAACATTCACTACCATATAACACTGCTGGTCTTATAGCAGTGCGGTAGAATTTCCCTTTAACCTTATGGGGTACTTTCCTATCACAAAGGACTCCAGTAGCCTTCCTCCACTTACACCAACCAGCTTGAATTCTATGGTTAACATCATCATCAATCTCCCCATCTTGTCTTATAATTGATCCCAAATATTTAAACTTTGTCACTTGAGAAATTATATCATCTCCTAACCTAACTTCCGAATCGCCTCTAAATTGTCTATTCGTGAAATTGCAATGCATATACTCTGTCTTATTCCTACTTAAACGGAAACCCTTTGACTCCAACGTGTTTCTCCATATTTCCAATTTTGCATTAATCTCATCTTTTGAGTCCGCTAAAAGTACGATATCATCAGCAAAGAGCATGCACTTAGGTACCTCATCTATGATACTCTCGGTTAGAGCATCCACAACTAAGTTAAACAAATATGGGCTTAAAGATGATCCTTGGTGTAGGCCAATTCTTATAGGAAATGCTTTCGTCTCTCCTCCTGGTGTCCTAACCTTAGTCAATGCCCCATCGTACATATCTTGTATAATCTTAATATATGCAACACCCACTCTTTTCTTTTGCAAGGCTTTCCAGAGTACCTCTCTTGGTACACGATCATACGCCTTTTCTAAATCAACGAAAACCATATGTAAATCTCTTTTCCTACTTCGATACTTCTCCATCATTCCCCTTAGTAAATAAATCGCCTCTGTAGTGGATCTTCCTGGCATGAATCCAAACTGTCTCTCAGAAATACTAGTCTCCACTCTCAATCTATGTTCAATCACTTTTTCCCATAACTTCATTGTATGACTCATAAGCTTAATCCCTCTATAATTTGCACAATTCTGAATATCCCCTTTATTTTTGTAAATAGGAACTAACGTACTTATTCTCCAAGCATCAGGCATCTTTTTTGACCGTAAAATCTCGTTAAACAATTTACATAACCACAACACACCTTTTTCTCCTAAACATTTCCAAACTTCAATCGGTATCCCATCCGGTCCAATAGCTTTACTTGGTGATTACTTATTCTAGAATATTTATGAGAATACTTTAACTTAAGTCACTGGTTGATTGAGTTTAAATCTCCATTAGAAATAAACCAAAAACCTCACATTGTGCTAAATTGGAATCCTTCTTCCTTTTAACTAACAATCAATAATTAAAGCATGTGGCCAGATCAAAGAGTTCACTTTCTAATGTTTCAACAATTGTGAACTTGAACCTTATATCACATCAACCTCTTTTCTGGTACTCATTTACAAAATGTCAAAATAGTTCAATAATCATATAGTACATAACCAAAATCACTTTGTTGTTTCGTGCACATCAACCTCTTTTCTGGTACTCATTTACAAAATGTCAAAATAGTTCAATAATCATATAGTACATAACCAAAATCACTTTGTTGTTTCGTGATAGGCTCATCATTCTCAAAAATTACATGCAATATAGAGGAAATACCCTAAGTGAACTACTGACAATCGCAATGATACATTGATAAAGGATCATATATTCCTGATTACTACACTTGTCAAAGACCTTCCAACAGGATGGCTAGAGTAACTTTCCATCCCACAGATAAAGGCTGTCAGTCTATGATAACAACTCAAGTTTAACATTGTCCTACATAAAATATGCAATGTCAATCACTTTTTTTTTCTTTGCAAGTACTTTAACATTTTTCACTATGTACTACAGCTAAAGCTGATACTATTTTCCACGGATATCAACTTATCTTTTCAATCAAGACCCAGATCTCAATAAGCAAAAACAAGAAGTTCTATATTTCCTTCCTATCTCCCATGAACCTAAACACAAAGAATAGACTAGTGGATCAAGCAATACTTCTCCAGAAATTTCTCTTAGATGTAGATCCATTTCTAAATAAAAGCATTGAAAGAACATATATCCATTTTCAACCACAGAACAATCTTATATGTATTTTATGGAATGGCTGGGATTCTCCTCCTTGAAACTAAGGAGTCCTCACGTTCAAGTACTCATTAGAAAAGACACCAAAAAAGAAAAGAGAACATATAACTGGTTGTTATAAGTTAACCCCTATTGTGTTCCTAGAACGAAAGTTAAACTTTAGTCACATATTATGATTGATAGAACAAACAAAAAAGATGACAAGGAGAATTCCGATAATATATTAATTAAAATATTTTCACATAATGTATTTTATTTTACAATACATCAAAATGATAAAAGAAGTGGCAAATGAGGAACAGAGAATAAAAAATATCACAAAAAGAATGCAGAGAAAATCAAGAGAGATGATCACATTGAATGTCAAAATTAAAGCAAAAAAAACTAGAAAAATGGTATACCATAATATTCAGATATAACAACTCACCCAAAGTACTTAAAAAAAGAGTTCAAATAATGCCTATAGAAATTGAAAAATTAAACATAGTTGAACAATGAATGAAATCTTCCTAAGAATGTATCTTTTGAGAACTAGTTTGAAGGATGTTTTAATACGATAATAAGAAACTAAGCACCCCTACTCTTATAATAATCAAGAACTAAGCACTCCTACTCTTATGATAATCAAGATAAACATCATTTATTGAAGCTATCTAGATTTCCAATTTGGTGATAATATGAATTGCCATGGGAGTTACAATTACCGATAGTCAGTTTCAAACAACCATGGAAAGTTTGAGGGCCCTGAAAATTTACATAAACTAATTAGTAATCTAGAAAAACTACCAGCTCCCCTAACCGTTTGATAAAAGCTACAAGGTTCTAGCTTATAGAAAATTGTGATTGATTGAAATTCTACGCCTAAAGATACTTCCTTTTGAATGAGATAACAATGACTAGACAACTATTGCAGTCAGCCTGCTATATTAATAGGAATTCAAATACTGTTTATTGCAACTATTTTTGGTACGAGCTGATTTTGCAATGATGTAGAAAATCGCACATTCTTGCTGATTTGATTTTACTTTGGGGTTGTTTGACATATCACCCTAGTGCAACTTCTATCTATTTTATGTGATTTAAGGCTGATTCTTTCCCCCTTCGTAACAGTAGCCAAGTAAGCAAAATATCACTAGTCTCCTGAAAATTACCATAAGATGCATAGATAAATCCCACTAGTCTTTCCTGACATTATGAAGTTCATAATGTAGCATCATAATTGTTACTTATACATAGTTAAATCCCTTTTTTTCATTTGAAAAAGTTACTTTCCTGACATTTAGATGCTTTATTAATAGTCGCAGTAGCAATAGTAACAACAACTAGAACTTCGTAACATATCCTTTTAGCATGTTCCAGTAATTGTTATAACAGCTTTTGTCGATTCATGGAAGAAAATATTAACGCTTTAGAAATAGAAGACATGATATTTTATCTATTTCCAAAAATAAGTGACTCCTGAGCACAAAACTAGTTAGAACTGCACCACATCTATGCCTAGTGTCCATACATATATTTGATATTACGCATTCATCATCTTATGTGTCTTACTCGAAAGAAAAACACATGGAAGAAGTAGATCTTTTTATATCCATTCACAGCTTATCACCAAGATCATTTAGAGACAAAATGAGTTGCATTTGCTAAGAAGAGAACCAATGAAAGAGGAAAATGAATAAATTAAGTAGGAGATACGCAAGACTAAATAAGATGAAACTTCTATCCCATGAAGTACTAACATCTCTCCACTATCCCCAGGGTTCAAAGAATACTGCATTTTCTATCTGAACTCTTGTGTGTCTCTTCATTATTGTTCTGGATTCGATAGAATCCCAAATTTTGCGGAATCCTACTCTAAATGGACATGTTCTTCAAACCAAGAAGACAAGACAAACACAAATAAACTACTTGATTGACATATTCTGGCCTCTTTAACCCTACTGATAAAAACATTGTGGAAATAGTTCATTATTCTCCATTGTGCAATGTAATTTCAACTAAAACTAGCCAACTACTTTAAAACCACCAAAACAAAAATGAAATTGACATCGTGGATGATGAGAATGTATCACTTGAAAGAAAAAGACAAACATTTATAAGAATGCAAACAACAAAGAACACAAATACTAGTCACATTGAATGATGAAAAAACCTCTATCTTAGCACATACCTTGGAGGAAGAAGGTGGTAAAGAAGCCCTACGGATGCTTTTCCCAGTTTCCGTTGCTTTCCTGATTTCTTGAAGCTGACATGATATTTCCTCCAAGACATGTAAATGATGCATTTCCTTCTTTCTCTGTTCCTGTGAATTACTCAATTTTTCTCTTCCTTCTTGAATTATCTTTAGTCGTTTCCTTAAAATTTCAACTTCAGTTTCAAGTTTGAATCTTTCGCTATCGACAGAGGACATTGAACTTCTCCTCAAATCTGACCATGAGGATCTAGCGTATGACCTACTGGCAGACAACCCCATTATTGAGTCAGAGCAGCTTCTATGCATGCTTATATTTTTCATGGTATTACGATCAACCATGTTTGAAGCACATCTCACTGGAGAAAGGTATATATCATTTTCTTTCCCTTGCCCACTAAGTTTTGTAATGTCATCAATGACATGTACATCAACTACGCTCAATTCATTATCACGATGAGAAGCCTCTGAATTTATTGTGGCTGCATTTGGATCATGCTTTGTACAGAAATCCTCCAGAGGATCTCTAATCTTAATTTCTATGACTTGTGCACCTTTTGTTCATTGTCTAAATGGGAGGCTGGTTCATGTAAGTTATTTGCCCCTGGAGAATCCCTATACATGTGAAACTCCTTAGCTAAGCTCTGGCTCTGCAGAGAAGATTCTCGATCTTCAAAGGTCAACATGTCTTTCTCCTCATCGTTGCACTGTTCTCCAGGGTTTGGCGCCATTTGGTGTTTCTTTTCAAATGAAGGACTTAGCACAACACTATCACGATTTAAATAACTTATCTCTATACTGTTATCAAACGACAGCAATCGACTAGAGCTACTAGTCAAATTATTTTCTTTAGTTGCAGAAGGCGTGCAATCATCAAGATACTGCATCTTATCTTCTGCCTTTTCCTTTTTCTTAATAGATCTGTATATCTCTTTAAGCATCAGTTCAGCTTCATCAGATGACTGAAATAAGTTATCCTCAGATATTTCATGCACCTCATGTTTTGCATTACTCTCTGAGACACCATTGTCGCTGAGCAACATTTCTCGATACGATTCGATTTCTTTCTCAAGAACATGTGTCTCCCTTTCCCGCCTCACAATTATCTCCTTAAGAATATCCATCTCCTCCTCATCATATGCCGATTTTTCTTCAGTCATCCTCTTGTACTGTCGAGCTTCCATCTCAATAGTCGCTTTCTCCTCCTGAAGTCTCAAGATCATTGCCACTGCTTCATCAGCAGCGGTTGCTGCCCAGCTCCTCTCCTTCTCCAATTCAAACAAAAGCGCAGCACGTGCCGATTTTTCTTCTTCAAGTGCTTTCTTTAGATCTGTAATCATGCCCAACTCATTTCTCTCACTTCCAAATGCTATCTTCTCTTCGCACAATGAGTTTTTATCCTCAGAATTGTATTCAAATCCAGAAGCAGCTCTACCAACCAATTCATCATGATCACCTGATGGCATATTAGAATTGCACGCAAACACTCATGATTATTACACTATTAGATTGATTTCATCTAAACTATTATTATTTGTCATTGCAGACAATGAATTACAGACAAAATGATATTATATTCATAAGTCCGAACCTGAAATTGGATGACCTGTTCGAGTAACTGCTGAAGGTGCAGACCTTCCTTCCCACACTACCTGTTGAGATTGACCATTGATATCGAGTATTGGTCCTTCACCTTGCCAAACCAATTGCCGAGTCGAAACCGACACAGGAGGAGACTTAGTTCTAGTGATCAAACTGTTCCTTCCTCTCCGCCGATGTCGGAGAGCCGACTGCAGCCTAATGTCGAGGACCCCTTTCCCCTTAACATCCATAGGGTTTCCACCTTGCCTGAAGCTCGTTTCCAGCTCCGACGCCTCCTCATCGTTCACAATGCCCGAAAGGCTCAACATGCCGCCGGAAACCCGCGAAGGCTTGGAGACCGATCCGCATGACTCTGCCCCATCCCCCACCTCCAAGAGCGGACGCGTGCGTCCTCCGCCGCCGCTGCCACACCCTCCTTCGTCCTCCCTGTTATCCTCGTCGTTCGCGAGCTTGACGTCGTACAAACCACTGCTGCTACTGCTTCTTCTGCAGCAACAGCAGCGGGCAGAGAGCAGACGGCGGCAATCGAGGCAGAGAGAATCGAATGAGAACCGGCGGCGGAGGGACCTGTGGACGCCGGCGATTTTGGCGGTCGGGTAATGGAAGAGGAGGGACTGGAGGCAGACGGAACACGGACGATGAAGGTGACCTCGGGCGCCCTGGCCGCCGCAGGAGCAAGGGAGGGAGACGCCGAAGAGGGCCAGGAACTTGGCGGCGAGGAAGGCGACGGCCGCGGCGCAGAGGCAGAGGTACGCGAGGGCGAGGTCGAGGTAGGTGCCCACCAGCGACCCCAGCGTCCATCCGCCCTCGATCGCCCGGCATGGAACCGACGCCATCGATCGCAGCAGCGGCGTGGCGAAGGAGAAGAAGAAGAAGTTAAAAAAAGAGAGGATAAATTGATCTAAAATAAGCAAAATGCTATTTTGAAGCAAAACGGGGGAAAAAGTGACGGTTGTCGATACTTAATTCCTGTCTTTTTTTTTTTGGACGTTATGTTTAAAAAAAATGCAATATAGATTAAAAGCTTAATGGTTTTTTAATTAAAAAAATAAAACATATTAGTATTTTAAGTTACATATATATATATATATATATATATATATATATATACCTTGAATGTAATTATTCTATTAACATAAAAATTATGTAAGCTATAAATAATATTGAAACATATGATTATTGCTACAATAAATAAATATAAAGTTTAAAGATATAAGGCCTAAAAAATGTAGGGTGATTCCAAGACTCACATGGCTTTCACATCTGAACCATTGTATCTAATGCAAGACTTATGTTTTCCAAAAATAGTATTATATGTTTTTTATTAAAATTCAATTCATTATTAATTAAATTAATGTCTTTCAAATCAGCATTAATTAAGCTTATCCTTAATTATTATTTTTTTCTTTAAATGTGGAAAATTTTGACATTGAAAATTATCAACATGTGACTAATTCGATTAAATTTTTGGTATCTTCCAAGCTCCAATTCAGAATTACTGCACCTTTCATTTCACAGTTCGAAATTCAAACCCTCAACAAGTAAGTAAACTTCTGGAGTCACCTTTCATTGCTCTTCCTAATGACTATTTTTGGCCAAACTCCAATACCAACCAAGTGCATCCCCTTGAGACGAGAAAGTTATTTTCAGATCAATTATCATAAGGTCAAACAAAATGAATTGCAAGTTAAGTAAGAAGAGAAGAAGAAAATATCGAGTCCACTAAAATTTTATTATGGTGTTGGACCACAGTTGCAATTTTCAAACTTTGCAAGGCTCTTCAATTGGAAATTATCTTCGAAATCTTGTTTTTTATCCTAAACATTGAGTTTTACAGCCTTATGTGCTTGGAATCTAATTCATTTCAAGAGGTTATTTCACACAACACCTAATTTAGTTCATTCTTTTTTATAGATTTGTTAAAGAATAAGAGGTTGCAGAATGCTTTATCCTTTACGTTTCCATATTAATTGGGTACATGCATAAGAATTTTGAATTTCGAAATTAATAATAATAATAATAATAATAATAATAATAATAATAATAATAATAATAATAATAATAATAATAATAAAAAAGCAACAGGAAAAGAAAAACAGTTTGATCATTGTTCTGAAATTTGGTGTACAGGCTGTGAAAGTTACTATGGATGTTTTAATTGGAGCATGGTATAAAATACGAATAAACCATTCCGACTGTCAATATTAAAGACCCACATTACAAATGCCTACTTTTAATATTCATCATTTGAAATGTTCATATCGAGAAACAGCATTTTTTTCACATGCTAATCTACATTATAATTTTTCCAGTAATAGACCTCTCTTAGCACATTAAACGATTTCCATTGATGAAATATTGTAAGATCTGTTTACAAGAGTATACCAAGAAATGAAAAAAAAAAGAAACAAATACAAGCTGTATCATAAGGGACCAAGTTCATTTTCAAGGAGGATTCATCACTTACAGTCCAGCCAAACATTACAGTTGAAGATGATGGATCCCTCAAACAAATAGTTCATCAGATCTTTCTTCTCAAAACAAAGAATTTCATTAGAGATCAATTGAAAGCTCCGACTGAATTCCATCCAAAAGATCAGGGTTTCAGTTCCATGCTGGCGAATCTTACTATGGCAATCATTTATGTAATATTATGTCATAAACTATAACATTGTTTGTATGCAGAAATATAGAAAACAAACAAATAATGATCATTGTACTTTGGTGATTCCTTGGATAACCATCAGGGACCAAGTTATATACCTGCTCAACCTTTCGTGATTAAATATACATTTTCTTTCCTTTTTTTTGTACAATTGTCCATTGATCCCATCCAAATTACACCTCTCAGATATCTCAGACAATCACAGACCAATAGTTATTCTGATACTACATTCAAGAAAGAATTTAAAAAAAAACAAAGATAAACAAAGGTGAAAAGTTCAGCTGTCATTAGTAGTGGTATATAACAGCAACTTCAAATCCATCTCTCTCGCCATGAAACAATAATTTTCCGTAGCTAAATTGGAATTAGTTTATAGGACAATTTCTACTATGACCAGCCAAAAAGCTCTATCATTATATATACTCATTGAACAAGAAGTGTGTCAACCTTTCAAATGAATCATATGATCTAAGAATAGCATCCCAAAGAAACCTATCATTTACAGAAGAAAAAACCTATGCCTCAAAATATAAACCTATGCAAAATTAGTTGGTGCAGAGTTGACGGAGGAAAACAAACAATGCAGTTCCAGCAGCAATAACATAAGGAAATGCTGTCCAAATACCCTGGAGAAAATACAAAAAGAAAAGATAATGAAAGTGAGGGAGAAAGAATTAGTTTACCAAGCAAAGAACCAAATCATAGGTGCATTACCACTAGTGTTGCTGTGCTTGCAAGTGCTACCATTGGTCTTTCCCTTAGCAAAAAACCAATTGCCAGCTGCAGATAAAGCATGAAACCATGTCAAACATACAGAGAGCCTATAGTTACAGGTTGAAGTCACAATGCATTGAGGCTGGATATTGTTGCAATCTTTAATATGGGAAAAGGAAAATTCACCACATGTAAGCATTTCTGGATGGAAATTTGATAAATGTATCATGTATGGCAAAGAATATTAATGACTTCAGCAATTTAAGAACATTGCAGTCTTATGTATGCCTAAAATCTAATGAGATGTTTTTAAAAGATTTTGCAACAACAACAATTAGTTTTAACAAGTTATCATTCAACCAATACTGATCAAATGATCAGGTTATATTGTTTAATTTGAGAACTTCATGCGATAATATATTTTGAATCAGAGCGAATGGTTAACCTGAATAGGAAGAGTAATTAGCGCACCACAACATACTCCAGCAAAATAACACTCTGGAGATATTCCCTGCATTTAATAGTACAAATATAGAAAGTCAGTGCTAACCAATAAAAGAGCATACCACATTAAAATATGAAATGTTGATGTCCTGGACTTAAATGTAGTAGTATACTTCTGAATAGAAAACTGTCTTGACTAATGGGCTAACTATACCATATTCTTGTTCTATTTCTGTGATAGGACATCATTTTTGGCGAAGAACCCAGTGACAAAAATATGAATATGACATCAAAGCTGGACTCGGATGAATCAATAACACCCCCATCTCTTGCCACACATTCAGATACTGACAAGAGATCATACCAGATAGTTGTTATCCTCACCTTCACCATCACAGCATTGTGGTCAACTTTTCAGCATCAGATGTATCATCGGCTCACAAAAGAAGATGGAGAAGCCTATGAGTTGGTGCTTTACGAAGAGAGTGAGGATCTACTGCAGGAGACATGAAGAATAAGGAAAAAGGAGGGTGCACTGGCATGGCCACATGGGGATAAGGCAAGAAAGATTTTCAACTGTGGTTGGGCAAAGAGGTCTTAAGAGGAAGAACAGTTGGACTAGGTTGTCAGTCAGGTGGATATGGCTTTTGAGTAAGGGAACGAACAGGTTGGATTTGGGAGAGAATGGGCAGAGGGTCTGAAGGAGGATTCTCAACACTGAATACTAGTGAGGGAAGGCTTTCCATCTAAAGAGGGATAGTGAAAAAAGTGATTATTTCCCAGGAGGAAAGGCCAAAAGTCAATCATGATTCAAGATAAAGAGACAACAAATTGGAGTTGCAGAACTAAAGGATCTCTTAAACGATTAAAATACATACCTTAGAAGACACCATGTTACTTAAATTGAGAAGCAATGAAATGCACAATCTAATATAAAGAAGGTGTACGAGATACATTTTTAGGTTCATAAAAGGATGTCATTCAGGCAAGCTGATTGTTATAATTACTTAAACAAATTCCTTTTATGAAATGCCTTTTTCATTTGACTTTATATTTTTACCAAGTTTGCAAAACACCCCACTTTGTCAAAGAAAACATTTCTTTGATGGTAAAAGAAAAAAAATTATTTGCTCTACCCTCGTAGTTTTATCATACTTGGGAAAAATGGACGTCTGGATGTCAGACAGACAGAACCCATTTAAGGTATCACTAACACTGAGGATAAGGTTGTGGAGATTGTTGAGAGCAATTTAGGTACTTGATAAGAAATCACCATTACAGTTGAAGGTAATTTGAATAGTGTGAGAAAGAAATCACTCAGCCTAATTGAGCTATTTGAAAGAAACTTGTGATGCAATTTTTCTTATGCATAAAGGAAATTTAACTAACCAGTGCACCAGCAAGGAATGAAGTAGGATTTCGAATGCCTAGAGAGAATCTCTCCACTGCAACAGAGAAAAATGAACTCAATAATATATGAGAATGAAAAGCAACTGGAATTCATATTTGAATATTAATAGAAAGGGTCACGCATAAAGAGACTGGTAAAGAAAACTGAAATATCTGCAGTCCTTTTTATATAGAATTTTCGTGCACAATAATGCAAGACCATTCCATTATTATATCAGTTAAGAAGGTACCCCTTCAGAACCTATGGACATTGGGAATATTGTGGAGTACAAATAGTACCATCCACAAGCACCAATAACACCCATTCTGTCTTTCTAGTTCTCTATTCTTTGGCATAAATATTAGCATGATTGTCAAGATCTCAATCCAGCTAGTAAAATCTTAAGATCCTTAAGAACAAAAGGATCAGAATGTAAGATCTCTTCTGGATTATGATTCAGAGGTTTTCTTTTATATTGTGTTATTATTACAGTGCAAAAAAAAAAGTAAACCCAAAAGGACCTCAACCAAATTGTCTTTTATGATTTCTTTTTTCTTTCTTAAGGGTCATTCTTACTCACATCGAGTCTAACATCATCCGACGGTTAATATCCTTCTATGGTTTCACAAATTGATACCTCGTATCGAAATTGAATTGTCATTATTGAGCATATGCAAATATCTTATTTTCATTTCAATATTGTATTTTGTACTTGTTGATAATGAAATATATATTGTGCTTCACTAATATATATATAATGAACATTTTAAAATATATATTTTTATTTATAATTAGGATCTTATGGTCCTATTATCAAATCTCTTCTAACCAACATCTGTAGGAAACCAATCTTGACAACCTTGAATACTAGATTGTATGTACCAACCAACATCTGCAGATGTGCTGCCCCTGAAAAATGATACTTCCTACACTTGTTCTTTGGATTATTGCATCCATGAATCTTTTCAATCTTACCATGAAACGAATCTTGATATTGTGGGGACTCACGATGAGATTTATGAATGATGAAACAATCAAGAGGGATATTCAGGGTCAGCTTATCTTTATGACGATCGTCTACAAAACATACATAATAACCCTTGTATCTATCATTTTTTTTTGAGAGAGTGTATCTATCATTTTTTACCAAGTACAGCTTACCAAAGCCGATAAGGTTTCCATATTTCTGTATTGATTGTGTAATGCTCATTGCTTTCTCCTTGCCAATGCCTAGCTAAAGTTGACATAAGTAGAACATGTTAAATAAAAAGCATTACGAAACAACCCATGTATCTGAGAAGTTCAACATGACATATTACACTGACAAACAAATTACAAGTCCTCATACACGACAAGGGAAAGTTAATTTCTTCTACAAACCTTAGTATATATATTATTGGATGCCTTGGTTTTACTGAAAAACTTTCCTACATAAAATGGTACCATATCACTGATGCAAACTCCCCTGCAATAAAGTTGAGCAAGTGCGTGTGATGAAATAGCTGGCCAAAAGTGCATATTAGATTGAGGAAGTTGATTGAATAGGCAGAATCTTATAGGAATAGAATGAATAAATATTTGATTTACCAGTAAACCCACAGTATCGTTGACACAATGAAAGAAGCATTGTTTGAGAATGAATTCACTAATGATTGCCAACTCCCATCTAAAGATAAACTCCGTGCCAATGATATCCCAACCTTCACATTTGCAGGGACACAAAAATGAAAAAAAGAACTCATATCTTCAGAAAAGATAAGCACATCATTAAAATTGGAACATATAAGTAACATGAACTTGGTAAAATAGAGGTACCAGTATAAAGGACAGACCCAAATGTTTAGTGCCTCTTCACTGATGAAAAGACCACAGCCAGCAGCCATCAGCAACCAGAAGTAGACCCACCTGCATTATCGTTCAACATTCAGACAATAAATCTGGAACACCTATTGAATGATAAGATACTACATTACAACAAAAAGGAAATCCACAGTATAGTCATCAAAATCCACTACGATATTATCTAGGTCCAATGTATCAGCCAACATCGCATAATAAAGTACTAAAAAAGTACAATATTGACTTTTTTGTAGGCAAAAAAATAACTACGGTACTTCTGAATTTTGATAAACCAAAGAGAGAAAAAAATGAGTTGTCATGCATTCTAATGGTTAATGGAAATGCACTACCTCAATAAATAACACCTTAAGGACTCTATCAAAGACAATTTTGCCTTATTCCTACCGAAACAAACAAATAAATAACTTAAAAATATCATATTTTCTTACAGAAATAGAATTTATTATATCAACATATGTTAAGAGTCATCTATTGTAGACAAATATACTCGCATAAAATAAATATTATCAGTCTGCTTACCCAGGAGTATGTGCAGGAATTATGATTCTGGACCCAAAAAATGTGAAAGTAAATCCTTCTTGAATTGGAATTTGGATTGAGTTTGATGAACTGTCAATGAATTGTGGTAAAGTATGGGATGATTGAGCAGGTGACTTGGAAAGAGCAGAAATAATGGTGATTGTTGCTGCTATCCCCAGAGCAATTGCTAATTTTGCTAAAAATGATGTTCCAGGAATATCTTTTTCTGCTTTCAAATCTTGGATGATATCATCCGTTTCACCCTTTTTACCAGAAGAATCTGCTCCAGATGACGAAACCATCACAATTTTCAAATGCTTAAATGTTTTTTTGCTGCATAATTAGAAATTTGAGAATGTGAAGCCACTTATTATCAAGCTATGTAGAAAACAGAAGAAACTTAAACTTACTAATGCAGAAGCAGAATGTAATACAGAAAGAGAATCAGTAAAAGTGACCTCATACAAAAGCAATTCCAACTCTTCAATTTAAGCTATATCTCTCAATGACAGAACTTTATTATGTTATCAGTCCAACGAAATGTAGAATAATTTAGTATACCTTCTGCGACCATAGGTCCAGGGTTTGCATGTCGTGATTAGAAATATGCCACATAATAATACCTGTAGTCAATAAACTCCAAGATTCATTTTTCCTCCTTTAGATTCACTGATGTTGTTAGAATGTTCCCAACTCAATTCATTTTTATGTTTCCTGCTATCTTTCGACATCTCTGTTTAACACAACATATGTTTCCTTTTCTAGTGTGTGTTAGCTGTGGAGTTTATGTGAAGTGATTAGGACAAAAATTTGGCTTTTATTTTCTTTGTGAAATGGATCAGTCTCTGGAGGGAGCAGTTTAGCTTCACCAACAGAATAAAAATGGTGACATTGCCCTACATCTCTTATTTTCTTGTATATTTGCAATCTTGTTTCATAAATGCAAAAGCAGTTTCAATTTAGATCAATAATCTTCTTGTAAACCTCTTATTAACTTGTTTTACTATGCACCTACAATCTTTTTTTTTAAAAAAAATCTCATCTTTGTTGATATCTGCAAGGTCAATCTTGCTGTTATTTCATACCAAGCACAGTTTAACAATGATGTTAGAAGTTACCAACATCTTAACTGGAACAGATAACAGTGCTGTTAGAAGTTGACTAGCTCAGAACTGCACTATAATTCAAAGTTGAGTCACATATACTGATAGCATCATAAAGAACAACTAACTTTTAGAGTCGTAATAGTAAATACAAGGCATTTTATCAGGAAAGGGAAAACGTTTTGGTGAAAAGCTTTTGCTCTGCAAGCACACAACAATCCGGACATTCGACACCAGACGAACAAACTGTTCCGAAAAAAGGACCGAGAAACCGTACCGCAGCCTCCTGAAGGGAAAAACAGCAGCGACAAAGGCAATGCTGGAGGCGGAGGATGTCTTAGGACGCTCCCGCATCGCCGTCATCGTCGGAGGAGACATGGGAGGCCGGCAGCGAGGAGAGACTCCGGTTCCTGAGAGAGCGAAGGTAGCAGGAGGAGATTGGCAAGCCATTGAAGTCATCAAAACAAGCTTTTTTTTTTCTTTCCTTCTACAAGAAGTCTCTTCTCTTTACCTCTTTATTTTCCTGTCAAACGTTTTTTTTTCGTTATTTATATGTGGCCTGCGAAGTTGCTGGATGACTTGAGATTGCCCATTACAAATTGGTATACTATTAAAATAATTATATATTAAAATATACGAATATAATATAGCATGAAAAATAAAAAATACCTCTTTTATTGTAAAATGTATTTCCTGAGTTTTCTTTCTTTCTTTTATTTTAGCAAGTGTCAATAATGGGTGAAAGAATAATTAGATAAATATGAATAATAAAAATGTTTATGATAAAAATAAGAGATTAAATATCCATAAAATAGATAATTGTATAGTTTAATGGGGAAAAGAATAGGAAACGATATATTTTAAAAAAAATACATATTTATTTATGATGGCGGTAAAAAGCAGTTGGGATAGAAATTGGATTTAGTGAAAGAGTGTAAAATATTTTTTACGTGAAGCATATGTCAAATATGTATCATTCTCTTTTACTTTTCTTTGTCAAATTTTTTGTATTAAAAAACTGTTACAATATAATAAGATATAAAAAATAATAATTTTATCCATAACTAAAGTTAATAATATTTTTTTAAAATATATTTATTATTGATTGTTTTAATCTTTTTTTAAAGTCGTTAAAAAAAGAAAATTATACATATGTGTCCCATTTGATAAATCTTTCGAGGGAAAAGTGTTTGACATCATTAAATTATATATAACTAAATTATGATATCATCCACTTAGTTATGTTTTTATTGATGAGTTACAATTATAGGCAAGAATTACTGTTCGTGATTTTTGAAAATTTCAATCGGTTTCTGAAAAAAAAAGAACCTTCATATTTAAGCCAATATTATGTAACATTTCTTTTTCCTGTGAATGCTGAATCCAGACAGACTAATCCGACAATAGTTATCATTTATCATAAAGCACGACGATCAAAAGAATTTGTGGTAATTTGTATGACAATTTAATATTTCGATTCCCATTCATTCAACCGATAAATATATCTATTGTTTTACTTTATAAATCCTTTATTATATTAAATAAGCAAGGGTAGAAATGGTATTTTTTAATTATTTGATTTTAAAGAATAGTTTAATAAAATTTTGGATCGGAACAACTGAAATAACAAATGAGAATGAGTTCAGAAATTAAACTTGATTGTAAGTTAAAATTAGATACAAAAGTAAATTATAATTAAAAATTAAAATTATGTTAACTATATTACCATCAAGCATTATATAGCAGTTTACATTATCTCTAAAAATATTATCACTTATTAAATTACTAACAATATATATTATATGAATTTTCTTTAATTAATTTATCTTAGAACCTTATAAATACTTTTCCATGATTCTTTTGAAATTTAGGCTTCATTTATGAATATTTGATAATATTATATTTTCTTAAAGCGGATTCAAATATTTATCACATCTTTCCTTTTATATGGCACCTTTAACATATTTAATAAAATGATAAAATTAATAAACGAAAAATAAGTCTTACTTAAATCATAATTTTAATTTTATACAAAATAAATTTCGATGTTATTCTATAAATATTTTTTTTAATTTGATGCTCCTTAAGAGGATATTTTAAAATTGGAGCATCCGACTTTTCATCTCCTTTCATTCATGTTGTCAAAATCGAGTTTTGAAACTTAGAATCGTAGGATTCTACGTGTAGACGCCGGAAAAGCGCGTTCGATCTTGCATAGAATCGTTTTTGGCCAGCAGGTGGTAGAATCGGGTGCTGACGCGTAGAATCGGTGGAGACGCCGTCTCCATGATCCTACTTTTTTTCTTACCTAGATTTTGTTTTCATAAACCTCATGTCCCTAAATTTCTTCTCCCCTTTTGTTTTGCCGCTTTCATTGCTGATGTGTTCTGTTGTCGTGGCTGCTATCTGACTGCGTTTCTATTGCTGCCGCCGCCGTTTCTATTGCCGCCGCCGCTTCTGCTCTGCTGCCATCTCCACTTTGCTGCTGCCGCCGCCGCTCTCTTCAGGTTCCTCTCTCTCTCTCTCTCTCTCTCTCTCTCTCTCTCTCTCGCGCGCGCGCGCGCGCGCGCGCGCGCTCCCTCCCTTCCACCCTCTCTCCCTCATCGCAAATGTATCCTGGTTGCTTGCCATTCAAATCGTTTTATTCTGTTCTAATGTATACGCTTATAATGTTGTATGATGTGCATAGTTCGTGATTTGGGCTTATTGGATCCTTATTCTTTTTGCAGTGCCTTGTATTCCTGCTTATGTTCGGTGTGCTTTGTGCATGAATCGATACTATGTTATCTGTTTTCTTCATTTATCTATCAATCAATTGGTTCTATTTGGATGTTGATTTAAGGCATCACATTCGACCTTTATATGACGTTCTCTTAAACGTAATTAGAGTCTGTAGGTAGAGAATATGTGGAGTCGCAGTGGCGCAGCATGGAGCAGAGCTATTTACCTTGCCAGGGGGTTTTGTTCCAAGCCGGAGTCCGGTCGCACGATCTTTGTTAGCAGTATATTTCTTTGTTTCACAATCTTTCTCCACTTCTTGAGTTTCTACTGATTATTTTTAGTTATACTATTGTTTTGGGTGGTTATGCTGGAAAAATTTGCAATGAATTTGCTGATGATTGTGGTGTTGTTGATAGGACTATCGTATTACACCACTGATGAAGAATTCAATAAGGCATTCTCACAGTTTGGCAATGTTGAAGAAGGTATTATTCGCCTCTTCTTGTATTTCTATGATGATTTTAGCAAATTTTGAGCTGTGGAGCAATTCCAGCAGTGGTCAGTTTTGTTAAGTGTCTACTTTCTCTCTTTCGATTGTATTATTTGACATGTAATTGTATTGACAGCTAAACTTATAAAGGATAGAATGACTAACAGGCCAAAAGGGTTTGGCTTTGTGACCTATGCTTCTAAAGCTCAAGCGGAGAAAGCAGTCAAGTCAATGGATGGAAGGGTATGAATCTTGTACCTATCCTTATGGTCATATTCTTACTTTTTTTGCTTTCCCCTTGGAATGAGAAGAACTAGTGTATTGTAATTTTTATCTTCTATTACATTCGGTGTGTCGTAGTATGTAACAAGTGATATCTCACTTCAGCATCATGTTTTGTTGGTTATAAATACTATTTTTGAGAGACTATTATAGACACTTAAATTGTTTTTGTTTGGAATTGTGGATTTTCTCTTGCAGTTAGCATTAGAGCTATTACCTACGGTATTTGATTCGCCAAATGATAAAACCTTGTTCCACTTCTGATCCCCTACCACTTCTAAATATCTCATGATAATCTGGTGATATCACAAAGCAAAAGTGATTGGATGGCTGAGGCCTATTCAACTACTTCCCTCACATTTACTACAATTCTGTGATGATGATCAGTGTTTTTCTTTCAGATGTCATTCTGATAGATCACTATTTTCTACTAGTCATTTTGTAGAATATGAGACATTGCTTTTCTATATGTAGCTCTACTCCATCTTCAACCATTTTGAAAATGTTAGGATCCTAGAAACCCTTATACTTGATCTTCATTTTCTTTAGCATAAACTTTGATTTGTCTTCGAGCTTCAATTAAATTAGCTGTTAAGCTCAAGTCAACTACTACAAAAAAGAAAAACTACTACAGTGCTCCTAAAATCTTATAAGTTTTTAAAAAGATATGACTAGTCATAAGGCTACTGTGTAATCTGAGCTTGAATTCTGAGCTAATTTTACATTGATCTTCAATATAACTTAACTTATGTTTTGCCTATTTCTATTGAATCTTGTTCTTTGAGACCTTTTTTTTTAAATAGGAGAAACATGTCTATAATAATAACTCAAGAATCTGCTGGTTTTGCAATTATGTTTGTATTCATTCTCCATAAGTTGGATGGGTTATTTACTTGTGTGTTTTTTTAATCCCAATATTTGTGTGCTTTAGCATCTCATATATGTATATGCTACTTCAGTAAGCATGGAAAACGTCCTCTCTGTAAAAGAGTGGAAGACTGTGGATGCATGTGCTACTGTCCCCTAACCCCATTTGCTGGGGTGGTGTTTGGAGCACAGGATCCTTGTTGTATTTGTCTATGTTTCTGATTGTTACTGATCTTGTTAGAAGTATGGGACCATATTTCTGATTTCTCTTGTTGAGCAGACTGATGGTGCCTTTTGAACCTGGGCATTGACATTGAGGATTGAGCTTCGTATCGAACTAGTTGTGTTAGGTCCAGGAAGCAGGCAATAATTTGCAGCAAACTTCTGATCTTTGTCCAACTTTCCAATCTTCTTGACAGATACTCGGTGGGAGGCTGATTTTTGTGGAGTTTGCTAAGAATAACACACCATCGAATTGAAGGTCTCGGATTGCCTTGATGTGATGCACCAAATTTAAGTGGGTGTAGTTGGATAACAGAATGGCAGATCTGGAGAAAAAAAATCAGATGGCTCAAGTTAGCTTGATTTTCTGACACCCCTCAAGTCATTTTTTCGTTTTAGTTATTAATATTTTCAGGATGGTGCGAGAAAGTTATTTCTATTGATAAAAAGCTATTGCGTGCATGTCTATTTTCTGATATTAAACACATGTTACAACGATGACATCTTTGTTCTTTCTTTTTTGTGTTCTTTTCATTGCAACATGTGTAAGTTACAGGTCACAAAATTGACATTTGATTCACAAATTTGGCTTTTAATGTTTACGCAGACAATATATGCACACTGACGAATCATTTATTTTTACTACAACAACAAGAAAATTTTATCCCACTAGGTGGGGTCGGCTAATTTGACGGAAATTAAACTATGATGGATCATGGATGTTTTAAACCCACGACAAGAGGTGCAAAAAAATAAATTACTGTATATATGCATGTATATACTGTATAATACTGTCTTTTAATCGAAGAAAATGCATTTGAGTTTGGTCGATAAGTGATGTATCTTTCAAGTGATTGTTTCGCTTTAGTTGCGTTATTTTCCAATTTCTAATTCGTTTCTGTTTCTTTTCCATATATTTTTCTTGATAGTTTTCCGCTGCAGTGTTGCTGTACAAATAGAACATCACGAGGTGTTAGAAATAGAAGTCATAGTAGCTCATATTCATATCCAATAACAAAAATATAATTCAACTTGTGCAAGTGCAGAATGTCCATTCGCAAAATTATTGTGATTCGTAGAGGGTGAAATCATCAAGTTCGTGCACCAAACAATATGATGTATGGAGCAAAAACAAAGATTTTTGTTACAAAGTTGAAGAGAAATATGGATGTTACAATTCAACCAAGCTTAGGTGTTCTGCCGATGACTTTCACCGCAGAACAAAAGCCGTGCCAAGTTGCCAACAGCAAGCCTCGATTAGCAATCTCTTCTCAGTTACCATACATGCAATGGCATAAATATAGAAAAATCCATTTCAGCTTCCGCTAATTTCCTTCTCCTTAGCTTTGCACATATCATCTGCTGTCTTCACAAACCGCTTAGTCATCTCGTCAATCTGAGAAAGAGAGGAAGGCATGAATTTGACGACATATTAAGTACTACCTTTGAATTATCAATGCTACTTACTTCTTTCTCAAGCCTTTTCACGTCATCTTTTGGAATTTTTGAAGATGCCTTTTTTATGGAATCGAAGGCCTGCAAGATATAGAAACACAGCCTGAACATAGGGAAAGCAACATATGCAGCATCATAAAAAAAATTTGAAAACAAGACACAATGCTCGTCCCCTCAAATCCATGCATCATTCCACACGATGCTTAAAAGTAGTTCTTGGGATGCACTAATGTTCTGGAAAGCATTGTTATGAATTAATAAAAAAGAATAGTTCTCATCTAATTATAGTGACACAGTAGTATCATTGTCAAAAGATTTCTAGTGCAATTGAATGATATCAATGTGCATTTATTATCTATGTTTTTGAGGAGGTATTTATATCTACGTTAGGTCAGAGATTAATGAAACAAGTTATTCTATTTCCTAAACTCATTTTTTTGCAGTTTCCATTCAAAAACAACTATTTGCTTCAATCTGTATGTTTCTACAAATAAAAAAGAATTTGTAATTAACTTTATTACCTTTTATTGGGCATAGTTCTTTCTTTTAGAGAGTGATGACTGTTTGTTGTCAATTCAGCTAACAACATTATTTATCTGACAAATGAAGTGTATAAATGGTTGTACTCATACCTTTTGGCGTGCTCTTCTTATACTCTGCTTAACATCTTCAGCAGATTTTGCAACCACCTTACACAATGCCTGGTACAAGAAAATAAACTGTGAGTATAAGATATCAAAGAAGGTGAGGAAGTGAAGGAAAAAATGCCTTAGAAGAGCTCACCTGTATATTTTCCTTGGTCAATCTAGAAAGGCCATAGTTCAAGTGAGATCAACAAACAAAATGGTATTTTCAGTATAAGAAAAAAGAAAAGAAACATCCCAACTTCGAAAGAGAGCAGAAAATAGCACAAAAGATCTACTGAATCCACAACCTACGGAGATGTTAGGATACTCACGGGGGAATGGATGCAATTAACCTTTGTCCATCAGGAGTTGGATTTAAACCCAACGGTGACGAGATTATTGCACTCTCAACTGCCTTTAAAGCCTGCACAGAGAGATTGTCCACTATTATCACAAATACCAAGTAAAATAATGATACTAATTTTTTTGTAAAATTTGAAAATTTATTATTGGTTGATCTATTCAATTTGCTTATGCATATTGGGAGAACTCGGATAAATTTTGTTCAAATAAGAAGTGAATACTTCAACCTCACTGAATTTCTTTAAAGCTATAACAGTCGTGCATCTATCTAGGTGTGGAAGAGAATCTTACCATTATATTAAAATATATTATATTTTCACATAGAGAATTAGAGTAAAATCTTCTCCTTTTGAATTCAACCAAAAGGACACTCAAATAAGACACATGATCCTCATGACTACTAGGGAAATGTAAGTCAAAGAATGTAATATGTAATTTCTCAAAATGAGCATGTACAAAAAGGAAAGGGAAGACACCCAAAGCAGACATTTAAATCTCATGGAGTAGCTTACATCAGGATCATAAGGTGTCACTGACAGGGTCTTTGAATCTAACACAGAAACAACAGCGACATGATTGAGAGGTGTCTTTGCACCAGCTGTCTCTACAATGAGGTGATCAAGCATCCCTGGAGATAATATTCCAGTCAAACTCAGCATAAGCAGCAAGGCAATATCTTCAACATGACAGAAGAAAAAAGCTATAACAATATACCCGCAGATGCCCTTCCAGTCCGGAGTTTGCTTAGCTCTCTTGATAAAGCAACAATTCCAGCATCCATCTGAGACTGGGCAGTTGACTTTACAGTAGATCCAATATTAGGATCAACTTGAATTGTATCATTGTCATCATCATCCTCTAAACCATCACAACCATAAAGTAAAAAAAAATGTATCAAAGCAAATAAAAGATGAAATTTAAATGATAAACAATGTTTTACACTATATTTTTTTTCAAAAAAAATACAATTAGAATTATGTAAAACCAAATCAGGAAGGAAACAAAAAGCTGTGATGAACTAAATATCGGATAAATGTGCATATCAAGATGCTACTAAGATTTCAAGCTTTTTGTGATAATTTTGTTTACAAAATAAAGACTATTATGACATGGGAAACCCATAACATATCTGATCAAAATGTAAGAGGAAACACAATCACATATCGAAGAACACAATTCCTTGGTACCAGATTCACAGATAGAGATAAACAACATCACAACTAAGAAAGTAACCTCAAATTTGTTAAGCATAACAAAATCTTGCAACTAGTATTTTTTCTTATTAATATAAATTAAGCACAGTTACGGATCAGAGGACAATCCACCTTCATAGAGTATCCATTGTCTGATACATAGAGAAGCAAGCATCCAACTCCAGAATTGTTAAGCATCACAAATTCACACAAGAACTAATTTAGGCCAAGCCGCATCTTATCTCTCTATACCAGCAAAGGCAGATATGTGCTATTATAGGCATATAATCTCAAGCCATTCTACGTAATGCAGCGTCTGCTTGCTCTCTTAGCACTATGTGACAAGTACTGCGGCTTGGAGACTTTTATTATGCCTATCAAATCCAATCTACTAGCAGATTTAGTAAAGAAAAAAAGACGATATCATCTATCCTATGTTTTCACGATGGCATCCAATGTTTTTTGCTCTCAATCTAAGCAAGAAAGCTTCCGAAGCTTACTCGACTTCCTTCCTTTGGCAAATCCCCTCCGATCTCCGAAGGAAACGAAATGCGAGTGCAAGCAATCAGAAGGACCTCGGAATCCGACTACGGCGGCGGCAGCGGCGGCGAGAGGGTTGGTCGTCGTCTCCCTCGCCGGCAGGGGGGAAGAGAGGTACGAGAAATGCGGGAGAGTGCTGGCGCTGCGAGACGATCGGAGGAAGAGGAGGACGCTTCTGGAAGAGGAAGGAGCTCGCCGGAGGCAAATCGCCATTGCTGCTGGAAGAGGAAAGGGTTTAGGGTTCTACACCCCGGATCCTCGTACGATGACGACGCGATCACATCAATTTGCGTACTTTCAAGTATCCGGAGACTTCCAGATCCGGCCCACAGCGGCCCATCTTTCTCCAGCCTAATAATATTATTATTTCTACGAGTCAAATATTAATAATCACATAACGTTTTAATTCATTTTACGAATTAAATAATTATTTAAATGTAACGCCCTCAAATCAACACCCATCACGTGGTCAAGATGTGGACCTAGAGATGCTATTTTGACTAACTATGCATTGACCCTTTGATTAATCAATAAAAATTTTGGAAATAATATAAGAAAAAGGAACAAAGCTAGAATGACTAAAGGGTCCACTGGATAAAAATATGGAAGATAAATAAATAAGGAGTCTACATGTCTCTCAACAACAAGGAGTATAACATCCTGATTGATAGTCATACAACTCGATAATCATAAAATAAGAAGACACAATGATAGAGAAGACTCCAAGGCTCATCCATGTGCAAATGGTATCCACCACGAGCATCAGCTGTCGCACACACCACTAGCATCAACAATCCACCACAGCCTAGTTACCTATGGGATTCAACACAGGAGAAATAATATCCCATGAGCATAAAACGCTCAGTATGTAAGGCAACAAGTACATAAAATAAGCAATTAGATATGAACATGAACATGAAATTTAGACAGGTCTTTCTACTCATATCAATAGTTATAATAGTAGATATTAAACTATATGTCTGCTCTAAATATAAGGTTAAAGTCATACTCTTCTGGAACATGATAGAGAAGACTCCAAGGCTCATCCATGTGCAGATAGTATCCACCACGAGCATCAGCTGTCGCACACACCACCAGCATCAACAATCCACCACAGCCTAGTTACCTGTGGGATTCAACACAGGAGAAATAATATCCCATGAGCATAAAACGCTCAGTATGTAAGGCAACAAGTACATAAAATAAGCAATTAGATATGAACATGAACATGAAATTTAGACAGGTCTTTCTACTCAGATCAATAGTTATAATAGTAGATATTAAACTATATGTCTGCTCTAAATATAAGGTTAAAGTCATACTCTT
>LTAE01004605.1:0-20854 GCA_001647135.1 Pontederia paniculata | reverse complement strand
ATATATATATATATATATATATATATATATATATATATATATTAGTTAACTAATATCTATATATTTATATATATAAAAAAAAGTTGACATGTTATTAATCTGAAAAAGAATACCGTTTAAGCTGTTGTTGTCAAGGTTTTGGCATGTCGCCCATTATTTTCATAATCGGATCGGAGATCGAACCAGACGACCAATTGGGTCACGATTGAATCGGTTCGATCGAATTCAATCGAATTTTATTAAAATAATATTATTTATAATAATTTATAAATATAGTATATATGATATAATACTAATTAAATATAATTTAAATATTATTTATTATATGTTTAAAATAGTAGTGCTTATTTAAAATGATGATGATTGATAGATTATTATTATATTTATTTATTATGTTATAGTAAAAATTCATATTACTTTATTTTTATTTTGATTCACTCTTAATTTGTTTATTTTATTTTATTTTCTAAAATTTTCACCTTATTCCTCTCTATTTCTATTAATTCTCTTCCTAAATTTTATCATTTCATTTCATTTTACCTAGTGTTTTTTTTTAAATTCCTTGTATTTCTTTCAATATTTTTTTGACCTTTGAGCTGAATCATTTCTTAAAGAAATATTTATTATATAAAAAAATTAATGCTTATAAAAATGCACGATGATTGATATATTATTATATATATAATACTAATAATGTTATATTAATTATTTTACCCCAAACTATTATTAATTTTTCTATTATTTTACTTAAAATTCTTTATTTCAACCTCTTTCCTTTTTTTATTTACCTATTTATGCTCCTTCTTTATTTCTTCCAATTTTATTCTCACCATTTTTTTCTTTTTTTCCAATTTTCTTCTCATCAATTATTTTCTTTTTATAAAATTTAATGCTCACCCAAAACTTATTATAATTGATATTATTATTATACTAATAATGCTATATTAATTATTTTAATTCAAATTATTTTTTTTCACATAACTTTCAATTTTTATCAAATCTTTCCTTCTTTTTAATTTCCATTTATTCTCCTCCAACATTTATTCACATTTTCAAGTTTGCTTTTAATAATTGTTTTCAATTTTTTTTCCTTTTATACATTTTTTCCATTTTTGTAATTAGTTTTTATTTTTATTATTTTTTCTCAAATTTAATGTTGAACTCGGTTCTGAATCGGTTCGCCGATTTTGACCGATTCGAACCGGTTCTATCCGATTCAACATCACTTTTATTTTTTAATTAAAATCGGACTGACTTAACTGTCGATTCGCGATTGAACCGGTTGAATCGATCGGTCCGATCCGATTTTAATAATATTGTTGTCGCCATTGACTGCTATATATGCAGTGGGGCCTTTTAACTTGTTGCTCCAGTGCTACTAGACAGACAGCTTGTTTTCTATGCAGATGATGAGGTGCAACTTGCAAGTGTACAACCATGCGTGCAACCATGTTGATATTATATATTACTAATTAATTGACAGCTTGATTCTATTATCTTATAAGGAGTCTGGAGCACGCATACATTAATTCTGCTCATCCTGAGGTTCTCAAACAGCTTGGCAATCATGTAGTGAATTGGGAATCTTTATTCTGTCTCTCTGACGTCATCAATATGGGAAAAATGTTAGGATAATAATATACGGTGTAGATATCATACAAAAGAAACGACGTAAAATTTACAACATGAGATTACTTAGAAAAAGAAATGACATAAAAATTATAAAATTCATTCTTAACGACGTCAAGATGGTATTAAATGAGAAAATAATTAAGATAATTATAATAACTCAGATATATGATATCTTAATCTAAAGAGTTTATCCTTAATAATTGGTGAGGATGTTTTAAAATAAGACGTTAACTTACAGTTACACAAAAAAAATGACACATAAAAAAATATGAAATTTCAAACTACAAAGCAAACTAAAGATTTTTTTTCTCAGATTCTACCCCCACATGCACCTGCGACAATGGATATTCTTTTGAATCCCTTCTTGACCCATTCAAACTCTTGTTCTCACACGCCATTGACTATGATATTAGATAAGTTTTTAGATGAGTTAAGATTAATGTATTGATAATAATAAATATATTTTACGTATGTATATAAAATTCCTACCATATACGGCCACACAGTTTTTACGCTCCAGTATATCTATACATTATGACGATCCCAAAGTTTAACATATGGGGAAGAAAATTCTTATGACGGCCATATAGTATGTCCCTCATGAGCGCATGCAGTTACCCTTGAGTAACGCATGGTTGACTCTAACGTAACAACAAACAAAGCAGCTATATTTTATCTTAAACATCCAAATTCCTATCACCCTGAGGGGCAAGGTGTCATCAATTAACTTAATTAGTTAGCCTTTAGAAATCTGTACAAATCGAATCAATTCACCATTGTTGCATATTGCATTTTACTACTGAATCCTCTCTCTCTCTCTCTCTCTCTCTCTCTCTCTCTCTCCTCCTCCTCCTCCTCCTCCTCCTCCTCCTCCTTGAGATGAAAAGTTTGCATCTTACAACATGCATGAATAACATGCATGCTGTAGGAGAATCTAACGAAGATGTTGATAGGTTTTCTATGGTCGAGATTATTCTTTTTTCTTGTCGTCTAGAGAAGACAAGTAGATGAAAGATGAGAATTCATGATCGCGTCACATTGCATGCCTTTGGAAAGCTCAGAAAAATAATTTAAGCAAAAGCGAAGATAGAGAGATGCAAAGCTGTGGCCTGTGGGTTGATTCCCCCCCTTTCCAAATCTATCGAATGCCCCCCACAATGCCACTTTCTGTGATGCCGCACCCATACATTGGACCCTTTGGAGCTCTCCCCCTCCCCCACAGTTATCAAAGTACCAAAAGTACTTGGGGGTCAGGGAATCATTTTTTGCCCGGCCTTCTCTCTTTAACAATATCTTACCAGCAGGATTTAGTACAGATGATCAAATCCACTTTCCGGACATGCATCCTTTCTGGCCAGCTTTCTCTCCCCTCCCGAAAAGAATTTCCCTCTGATCTGCTAGATACTCGTTTATCATATTTGGAGGGCCCCTCTAAATCTTAGGAACTTGTACCGTTGCTCCACTGCTGCCGTTAACTTTATGTGATTGTTTTCCTGTAGTTATATCTTTTTTTCTTCTACCTTTGCAGAAAAAAACTTACTGTGGACAGTAATTAAAGGTCCGTACGAAAAAAGTTATTTCTAACACTGGAAACCCAATAAGGATGGTGTTTGTGACTTTTACTATTATTCGTTATCTTAGTGATTGAAATCTAAACCGCATAAAGCAGACATATACTACGGTGGACCCTCAAGCATTCCTTCCACTGAAGGCAGCACTTTTTAGATATATATACAACTACAAACTGCACATTGTTTCATTTTACCACTTAAACCGGTCGCTGATATCCATCACTTTTATGTTTTCTTTTTTTTTTTCTCTCTCTCTCTCCCTCTCTCACTGCAGCAGTTGATCATTCTTAACCATGATGCAACTGTTACTCGCTTAGGCTGTTTTATCAAGTTTGGTTACAGGAATCTTTAACTGTTAAGACAATAGTTGGGGAGCTGCTACACGTGTATCTATTTCACTGTAAGATTCTTGTGACCTACCTGTGCTTTGTTCCATGGCCTTAATTAGTTAATTAACCATGCGATAAAGGCCTTTCCTTGGTAGTTAAGGTTCTGTATGATGCAATAAGCACACAGTGGCATTTGAGAGAGAGAGAGAGAGAGAGAGAGTCTTTTTAGTGGCTTTAGTTGATAGTTCCCGTTGCTTTGCCTTCAAAAAGGACACAATTGAAAGAAAAGTTGGGAGTAATGGTTGGGTGTCTGCTTTGTCGAGAAGACTCTTCTGATTCCTGAAGAAATTTAAAGAAGAGCCTTTTACCACATGAATTTGTTGAGGAGAAAAAGGGGTTTTATGGGTCAGAGTTGTTCTTTGTGACGTTTTTTCCTAAAGAAATGCTTTAGTGAACGTTTTTCTTAAAGCTCCATCTTTATCCAATTGGGTATAGTTTGTAACTAGTAAATATAATATTAGTATATGTATCAATTGTCTGCCAATGGGTTTCTATAGGCGCCCTTACCTTCTTTTTCTTTGTATTAGTTATTTTCTATTTATTGTTCACTATAATTCAGCTGACTGTTCTCATAGCCTGACTTGTTCGAAATCTTAAACATTTGTAAGTTTTTTTATTAATATTACAATTCATTCCCAACTCAAGGGTTTTAATAACTGCTTGTTTATCAATTTTTTTGTATCATAGTGCATAATTAATATTCAAAAAAGTCTACATCACTTCTCACATGAATGACACATAGTCATAATGGCATAATAAGAAATGAATAAATAGCTTGAAGAAGTGTTTGATCTTCGGAGATAAAGAAATTTGTTTATATTACAAAAAATAATAAATTAAGAGATAAAGAAATAACTAATTAATAAAAATCCAATTTGATATTCGTTAATTCAATTGGTGAAACCGTGAAGAAGTGTGTCACTTATCCACAAGCACAATTTGCTTCCACTGTAAGCACCTTTCAAGTGTGTACCACCATTTAAGAAAAAATGTGCCGTGTGTAATGCGCCATACGTTTATCTTTATAATTGAAATAAGAAGTAATTTATGTTTTCTATTAAAACTCCATATGCACTCAGTTAAAGTTTTTCAATTAAGAAAAATAGTTAGCATTGTATTTAATACTCCTTAACGTCTGTTTCACTGATAAGTTTGTTTTAATTAATTCAATCTCCCATATCGAAAATTAAATTAATAGAGATTTAAACTTAATATCTCTTAATCTAACTTCGACTAAATTTAAAGTATAAAATTTACTTATTATTATATTTATATTAGATGAAGAAAGAGAGAAAAATTAAAACCGAATGGACAGGCGGCTACAAAAAAAGGCTGAAAGGTCTAGTGTTATATCAGTTTCATGCATTTTTAAAACCTAATTAGTGTTGCTTCTTTATCTATGTATATATATCTTTTTGTTATTTCTGTACCAAGGGAATAAAAAAAATCGCCAAGCCGAATTCAACTATCAGAATATGAATTATAACGACAAGTCACGTTCGTGCTTGAACCATCGGAAATTATATAAATTTTGAAATAAAGTTTTATGATCCAGTTGTATAGTCATTGGCAGGTATAAGTTCCTCTTTCATCTCGACTTGAATTGATCAACTCAATAATATTTCGACGTCAATTATTGCACCGAAAGAACTGTATTAAGACGGAAAAGATAATACACATATAAATCATAAAATCATATATGTTATATGGATCATTTTGAGCATAGCTTAGTGCATGGATGCCTTTGAGGGCTGAGTGTGCTCGCCAGTGATGAAATTGTCGGGCATTTTCTTCTTCTTCTTCTTCTTCTTCTTCTTCTTCTTCTTCTTCTTCTTCTTCTTCTTCTTCTTCTTCTTCTTCTTCTTCTTCTTCTTCTTCTTCTTCTTCTTCTTCTTCTTCTTCTTCTTCTTCTTCTTCTTCTTCTTCTTCTTCTTCTTCTTCTTCTTCTTCTTCTTCTCGCTGGGTGCGTTTGGCACCCAAGAGTTTAAGAGCAAAAACGAACCAAGCATTCTTAACTCAAGAAAAAAAAAGCAACAGATAGTGTTTCATGTCCTTGCCAAACAGACCCGTTCTCTCATCTTTTGCTGATACAATTGTCGAGCACTACTTCTTTCAAATGACATAAAAGATTTGATAACTCTGAACAATCTGTTTTTTTGTAGAATTATGGAAGATGAGAATGAGACAATTTACGGTAAAGAAAACATTAATAATTAACTCCATTTGATCTTAATCAATTATCAAGTCCACTTGCAATCCGACCCAAACAAAAAATAATAGTTCCTTTTTAAATTTGACTTTTGAATTTTAACTAAATAAGGAAAAAAGAGACAAGTTTCATGCATTTGAATCCACAACAAATAAACGTGTGACTGCATTTTCCGTCTTTTAATTTTTTTTAGCATGCTTTCAATAAAGTCTTCCTTTGCCTAATAATGCTAAATGCTAAGTTTGTAATAAAGGAAAAAAGTTAATGAAGTATATAAAGATTAAAGATGTCTCGAATTTATTGTTATCATTTGAACTTATTAATCACTGTATTTTCTATTTGTGTTTTTTTTCTGTATTAAGCCCATGGGCCTCCATATGTATTAAAAAAAATGAAGAGTTCATCAGTTCCAAGCAGATATCAAATTAGTAATTCTAGAAAATTCCTATTTTTAGTGGAAAAAATTGGGTTAATAAGTTGTTGAGATAATGATTTATGAGCAAAAAATATAAGTAAGAGAATTTAACTTATTTTTTTTGTTGATGATTTATTTGTTTGGCTAATTAGTTTATTCATTTATCATCCTTCTACACACACATATTCATTTTTCCATTTTTTATTTATCTTTACTCTCTTCCTCTTCTAGTTTTTTTTATGAAAAATTAAATGATTTACTAAAACTTAATGAATTTAAACAAAAAAATAAAATATTTATTGAAAATATTGAATTAAGTAGATTAGAATTTTTATTTCAAATTTTATAGATTATAATTTTTTTAGTTAAATTTAATTTCAAAGATATCATGGTAAATTACATATAAAAAATTTATACATTTTTTCTTAACAAACATTATAGCTGATTATTATTATTACCAATCTTTTTTTAATAAAAAATGTACTTAAAATATTTATCAACACTGTATTTTTTGTATTTTTTTATCTGAAGTTAAAATAGACCAACATGTATATCATTATTTATTTTTAATATATATATATATAAGTTATGTTGTATACTTAGCACCCCTTCTTTTTGAAAAAAGGAGTATGAAGATCACCTTTTTTCGGTAGGATCTAACAGCAGGACAATTCTAAATGAACCTCTGCCACGTATCGGTTAACAGCTAATTTAATACATTTTAATTCATCCAAACACTATTATAATTAATCTATCAAATCAACTATACATCAAGAATCCGAAAGAACCTAAGTTCTACTTGCCAAACTATACCTTACAGTAACTCATAGGGATATAACTTGCTTATGCTCTCACATAGTTGGATGCTTGACACAAAAGTCAAAGATTACTCTCTTTGATGCTTCACACATAAGTAAAAGCTCTCTCTCTCTAATAATAATAATAATATTAATAATAATAATAATATTTAATTAAATAATATATATTATTTATCTTGACCGTAAGATGTTAAATTTATGATAATATAATATCCTTTCTTTCTTAAATAATTTATTATAAATTATTAAATCTATCATATATTTAACATTCAATTGATAAAATAAGTAGTACAATTTTACCTACTTAACTAGGTAGCATCTCTATTTTATATATATATATATATATATATATATATAAATGAATTTAGTTTCGCTTAGTAACAAATATGTGAAGATAATAACCAAGGTTGGTTGGCACAATTGATTAACGAGGCTGTGCCCTGGGAGGATGGGAGCTAGTAGCCCCGGATTCGATTCCTAACGGGATCACTTTGGTCAGGATTTACCTTCGCCACATCCGTCCGAACACCGAATTAGTCAGGTGCTAGAAGCCCTGGAAACCGATGGATCTAGATCGAAAAAAATATATGTGAAGATAATTAAATTATACTTTAACATAAATTCAGTATCCAAGTTGAACATGATAAATATGAAAAAATAATAATGTAATGGCAGATTAGCAATAGATGTATCCTTTAATTGAAAAAAAAATTATATTTGTTAATATTATGTCATTATCTTAGTATGTATATGATCAGTTGTGATCATCCTAGAATACCTATTAGACATACCACACCATTTTTATTTTGATGCATTCTTTTTAATTTTTTTGTATAGTTTTATGTTTTACATAGTTCACCCTCTAACACTCTCGACATTTTGGCTTTCCTAACTTATCATCCAGCCCTATCCTTGGAGGTTCGTATGTGCACAATAGCTAACCTTGTATCAAAACTATAATTTATGGTGCACTTTTTATCAGAAACATAAATAATTAAAGACAATTCAAATTTTCACAAACCCGAAGTTTATATGGTGCATGTTGCAACTCCCAAGGGAAATTTTAAACTCAGCCCCGTTTTCTTTCAAGAAAAAAAAATATGCATCTCATTTTGCAAGCTGCAACCTAAGACGCATTTTATTTTATTTTACTTTTCTTGCTACAATGAATCTTTGATTTTAAATGTGTTACATGATGTTTTTTTATGTAATATTTTAATTGAAATTAGCTTTTTAACTTCTTTCATCTTTAAGTTTATTGTCCCAAGAAGAACTCCTCATTTGTTTAGAAAATGACAGGGGTACTTTCCTATACAATGGTCGATGGTGGATCAAACTTATTGATGTATGCTAATTTAGTCATATTTGTTTAAAGCATATTTAGTTTGGTTTTCATTATTTTCATCGTCACATATATTATTTTATCTATCATTTTAATTTTCGGAGTAAAAGTCTACCTAATGTCATGTATTTTGATGTCCATGGCACTTGGCAACGCGATGAAGAAAGATCGCAATAATTTGGAGTGAAATCATAGGCAAATTTTGTGAAAAAATTGACAAGTCACGGTCATGACGAGACAATCACGCCCGTGAGCACAAATATATTCATAATAAGTTTCATGGATCATAAAATTAGTTTCACGATCGTGAAATCAATGATGGACATGAAGCCATGACCCGCATAAGTCACGATCGTGCTGCATAATCACGATCGTGTTGCATAAGTCACAGGCCATGAACTTAACTTCACGACCATGACCACGTTCGAGCTAAACCACGATGATATATCAGGAGCCATAAATGCATGATCACGACCGTGAACGAATAGACGATTGAGACACATACATACAATCACGATCATGACGGAGAATTCAATACCATGACATACTGACGATGAAAGAGACATACATTCAATCATGATCATGACATTTGAGCCATGACCATGAGATATTTGAAGATTGAAGACACCTCTAGGTCACAAACGTGAATCCAATTTCACGGGCCATGACCTGCGTCGCGATTGAAGATTATATAAGGTCATGACTATGACAATCCTATCACTGATCGTGAAACCTCTCAATATTAAGTTAATTTATCATTTTTAAAGTGATCAACATTATCTTTTATAGATTTAAATCCTAAATTAAATTATATCTTATGGAAATCAAATTTTCACCTGAAAAGACTCCTTACACTTGTTGAAAAAATAAATAAACCCTCAATGTCTCATTTTGAGGTATGCTTCAAGTGTGGGAGGTCCTTAACATTGGAGAAGAAGCGAAGTGCTACAACAATTTTATGAAGAAGACGAACGTCATAGTGTTTTAATTCTGAACTCTTTAGTTGTTCTTTCCTTATTCTATTCGAAGGATGAACTCATTTTTATATTTCTACTTTATTTTGTATGGAGAATTATTATTGTAAGGGAAAATATATTGAACCCTTGTCATAATTAATTTTAATTTATCAATTTTCTTATGCGTATGAATGATATGTCTAATACTTTTCATGATTTCTTTGAATTTTTTATCATTCGTTAGCATATACTTGAGAGGAATAATGAACTCTTAATTCTTTTTGAAACTCTGAAACTGATTCTAAATTTTTATTTGAAGCATTGCATACCACACCTAAGCAATATCTTGGAGAGAAATATTTATGTGTGATGTCTATGAGATCAACATTCTAAAGAGAAATGATACATCCTTTAGGAACTTTGTCTTAAGACATCTCAAAATTTTATTAGTTCATATTGACATCTTTAAGAGAAATGGTCGGGTATTTTAGATTTGAAATAGTTGGTTCATCGTGAAGAGGAAGTCATGATTTTATGTAGATCTTAATCATTAAAAGAAATTGATTTACAACTGAATTTTGATTAAAACATGTGATGAAGTTTTGTTTATCTCTACTCATCTTTATTCATGCTAGTTCAATGATTGATGTCATCATGATTATTAATTTATCATTTATCTTATCTTTTGAGAAATTTTTTTTATCCAAACTCATATCCATCCATTGATTTGTGGGATTATATTAGGATAAAAATATAATCCTCATGAAAACGATACTCTATTCACTTGAACTATTACTTGATCACGATTAATGCACTTGTCTGCAATATTTTTAGGTCATATTAACATACATCATTTATGATAAATTTTCAAAAACAACAATATGGATTTTAGGGCTCCCAATCTATGGTCTTGTGACTTTGTCTCGGAGCTCTATATGTAGGCACTTAGAAAAATGGCAAAGTCCATCGTAACACACGCTAAAAGATGCTCACGAATCATGACACTATGATGTTAGCCAACATATACCTCTAATTTATGTTGTTGTTGCTCTGGTTGAAGGCGCATGTATCCCCCTTGTCTTGCTCGGCCAACTCACCGATAGGGCGTGCAATCCTTGTCCATGCATAATTGGCACAAATGGCCACATGTGGTCCTCACTCCAATATCTCCCACTTGATCAATGTAGTAATGCATTTTAGCTACTCACAAGTTCGCTACAAAGCCATGACAAGTGCCTTAATTTTTTATTGTCCCTAATTATAATAAAACTTGATTTTTATTTTACTCGCCCAAATAATGCACTTAATTTAAACTAATTCGAATAATTAAACGACTAAATTTTGATGTTGCACAAGCCAATCTAATACCATTATGTCCACAATTATAACTAGAATTTTCTTTAGTTTTTTAGAACTAAAAATTGAAGGCATCAAATTTGAAATAAATAAAATATGTCAAATAAATATTTTTTTCTGGCCATGATGGAGTGTTTTGCTGTCTCACGTTGATCAGTAGATCAAGAATGAAGTTTCTGATTAGTCCCGACTCTATTCTAATTGGTGGAATCTAAGTTTTTATAGTTATTTATAATTAATTGATTAGATTTATAAATGCTAATAGTATTTAGTAAAAAAAGTGTAATGACAAAGAAATAAAAAAATTAATTTCATATTTTAGTTTGATACGTGTTTGAATAAAATTTTAGAGCTAGAATTTCATTTATTTGATCAAACAAGGAGAAAAGATAATTTTTTTCAAGAGATAAAAATATTTAACTTATTAAAAATTATAATAAAGTAATATTATGTAAAAATATTAACACAATATAATAAATTATTCCACATAAATTCATAAAATAACATCAAATTAATCTTATTTATTAAAGTTAATTAGTGTTAATTTTTAACGAATTCATTTTTTTTGTTACATCATCCGAAAGAGTTGATATAACAACACTAAATTAATTTCATCTAATAACTTAATTAATTTTAATAATATAACTTGGTAAAATATTATATTAATTAAATATTAATACTGAAAAATAAAAACAACAAAAACTTAAAGTTAAAAGAGAAGAGCAACATAAAAAATAGAAGCAAAAAGAAAAGCTAACCTTAATCAACCACTTAATTAAATTTAAAATATAATTTTAATGTTATTTTAATTATGTGAGTTAACTAAGAGATGAAGTAACTAAATATAACAATGAAAAATAAAATAACGAAGAAGTAAAGTAATAAATGGAGAGCAACATAAAAAGTTAACGTATTACATTTTTTACCTCATTCGGAGAAGATAAAATAACAAGAAAATGGATTCACTTAATAACTTAATTAAATATAATATAAATTCAGTGTAATATTATATTAATTAAAATAACTTCAATATTATATTAATCAAGTGAGTTTATTAGAAGGATTATTTAATAAAAAATTAAGACCGAACATAAATGAAAATAATATGAAAATATAATAATAAAAAATAAAGTCAAGAAAAAGAGCAACATAAAAGCAAAAAACAAAAATCGAATGAGAAAAAAAAATTGTGGTTGCTTCTGTTTTCAGCAAGAACTAATTAGTTCTAAGCAAGATTTTTTTTTTCGAAAATCATGAATGTTAATCAGAGATTCAGAATCTTAGTTTTCTTTCATCATCAATGAGAATAGATTGTTCTAACCCTAATTTCGAAATCCAAATACATTTTGTGGAACCAATGAAAATTAAAGGTTGATTCCATCTGCCAAAGGTAAGAAAGATGGGCAGTCAATAAAAAATAGGGTATCACACGACTTGGCATGAAAAATTTGTGGGTTGGTGGCTTGTTTCTTTCACACGACTAGTGAGTAGTGATTCATTTTAACAGTGTAATAAGATGAAGCCAAAGTTTGTGTTTTTTTAATTTTTTCCACATGAACAAGATAAAGAAATATATATATGTATGGTGAGTGCAAGCGGCAGTAGAGATGTAGTAGGGAGCATGAAGAGAGACATGCTCTCAGCATGTCCCCAGTGGACAGTCTAATCGTAAAGATTTTGCCTGAATCGAACGAATGAAATGGAAACTTTTGACCATGCATGTACACGAACCATTATCTACTGGGATTTGTTCCCTCTACCTTTTCGTTTTGTTCGGTGTGTGGTAGAAATTTTTTTGTTCCCGTGTGACAAGATGGTAATCCATCTGCTGATCTTAGATTTGATTTGGCCGTAAGACTTTTTTGCGTACTTGTGTTAGTGCATGGATCACACTGCACGTACGTTCAGCTCGACATGCCACTATTCCCTATTACGTGCATAAATTGATCCTTATAATTAAGAAATTAATGCAATTGTATAAGCATTTGTACATATGGGACATACGTCTCTGATATATATCTTCTGTAGTTTCAAAGGACAATCATAAGCAATAATTTGTTTTACTATCTTTTGTATTCTTACATGGATATTCTCAAAGTAATAATCAGGACAAAACTAGTGATAAAACTATCATTTGTTTCAAACTGTCGGTGATGGCAAACAAAATCATATGCCGCAGAGAGCACCCATCAAGGAGGCCTGCATTCAGTACTACTGCTCTGCAACACACGGTAGACTAAAACTGCTCATATGCATGCATGTCCCAAGTACTGATAAATCTCTCTCTCTCTCACTAGTGTTCAGAAGCACATATGATTTCACGCAGATCGGTCAAGATAGCTGAAGAAAAAGCATAGTACAACAAGGGCTTCTTTGACATGAAATCCATGCTCAAAATTCGGATGTTGGTCCTTTGGGCAACAACAAATGTGGGCGATCTCCAAATTGTATCCACCTCTGCCTTTGAGGAAGATCCATCTTGGAACAAGAGCAAGAAACACGACAGATCACAGATGCTGCTGCTGCCACTGCCGTCTATATATGACTCATGTGATGCATTGTCTAATGGCCCCCTTTAAACGCAAAGATACCAAGGACCTCTCTCTCTCTCTCTTTCTCTGCCCAACTAGTGGAAAAAAGATCCTCGAATCCCTTTGGCTGCTGCCCCCATGGACCACATGTTTTAATTGCAAAAAATGTGCATTTCCTAAATAAATATATTAACTTGGGATTATAATAACTAATAAAAGAAGCATCTCAAAATATGAGTAAATAATTGTAGTAAAAAGAGGACAGTAGTGGATTTTATCGATAATTTGATCAAGCCCACAAATGGGGGACTAACGAGTGGGTTGTGTTTGCAACATGTGTTGGAAAATGATGAACTTTGGCCCACATTTGAGATTTTAGTGTGGCGATTTATGGATGGTGGATTGAGACATATATGATAATGATATCTTTTGATTAGGCCGGTCACTAAATATTTGAATCAATCATTTGATGGACATTTTTTTGGCTTTCATACTCCATTCTTCGAGTCCTTATCAATTAGAGACATTGGCTAACGTTACTGTATCCATGATAAAATACTGAATTAGATTTACCAACATGGATAGTGTATTGAACTCAAGATCGACTTTTATCTTTAATGTGTCGAATTGAATTTGTCATCGAAAAAAAGATTATATACATCAAGATTATAATGGACCAGACTACATGAGTTAACCAGGAAAGAATATTTGTAACAATGCAAAAGTTCTTGCTTTTGGACATGGAAGCCAAAAACTACAATAAAACAAAATAAAAAGAAAGCCCAACAAGCTCCTTGGAAACATATGATTAACTTACTGCTCAATCAAACTTAATTAATAAAGAGTATTCAATTTCAAAATATCAGGAAAAATAAGCATTATGATTTTAGTGACATATAAAACGCTTGAAAGAAAAAAAAAGGAAAAGCAAAAGGACGAAGAGCCGCTGGATTTTTAACTCTATGCACAACGTTACAGCCCATAAAACTTAAAAGCCCATTAATCACGGCCCACACTAGTTTCGCGTTTCCTTAACGTTTCCGAGCACCGAGTTCCTTGCTTGGCCGCGAAGCGTCCGAGTTGCCGACTCAAAAAGTTCGCACGTCAAATGAACTCTCGACTCGTCCAAATCGCCCGGGTCACATCCGATTCCGAGGTGCACGAGAAGCTCCACGGACGCCTCGAATGGGGACGACTCGCCGGCCGTTCCACCTCGCTTTCTTTGTTCTCCTCGTTGTCTTGTCGCCGCCGCTGGCTTCCTGTCTCCAGTTCTGGCAATGGGGTTCGCTGCTCTCCATCTCCCACTCTCTCCTAACCCGCGTCGCCAACTCCCGGGACGCTCGCGGCGATCCCGCCGCTGCGGAGCGCGCCCGGAAGATCGCCGGCAACCTCCGCCTTCTCTCCGGTGGCGGTCTCTGGTCGCTCGGTTGGGACTTCCTCCGGAACTACGCGTGGCGCGGCGGCGGGGGCTTCCCGACTGCCGAGATTGCTCTTGCCGCCGGGCGGCTCCTGGCAGCGCTGGATGAGGCGAGGCGGGCCGGTTCCACGGAGGAGATGGCGCGGTGGGCGATTCGGAGGACGCCGGAGCTCGTCGCGCTCGCGGAATCGCTGATGCGAAGCCTCCTACGCGGCTTTTCCCAATCGGTAAGGTTGTGTAACGGCTTTAAGGGGCAAGAACTTGTTTCAGTAAAGGTTCGATTTTTATGCTAATTTTTCAGGGGCCTTTGAGAGAGATGTTGCTGGTGATAAAGGACGAGGTTGCTGAAGGAGGCCTTCTAAGAGATTGCCTGGAGGTTGGTGCCGGAGATCTCGAAGGGTTGCTTCGGATAACTAGAGATCTGTTCAACTCCTACAATTCACATCACTCGGAACTGTAAATTTGGTAAGTTTCAGCTCTTATCAGTATAAAATTTATGCAACGAAGAGAAAATTTCCTGTCTTGGAATTCTGTATGAGTTTGATAATTCATTGATTTTGTTTAATTGAGGAGTTAATCAGTGGGTTTTAGAATTTGTACTAAATATGGAATTGGCTAATAAATACTAGGGGAATATTTCGAATGAATAGCTAGGATAGTGATTGCAATTGTGGAGTACGCATTATTCATCTTTACTAGCAAATTCATTATAAGCAAGTGAAATGCCATGAAAGTTTGTGAAGTACTCTAAATACTAGGAGAAAAGGTTGAGAAAATCATGTGGGAGAAGGTTATTTAAATGAAAAAGGGGTATACAATCATCTCTGAAACTCGATCAATATCCATTAAGGATAGACCACTCATAAGTAAACACGAACCAAATGGAAGGAAAACTTAAGTTCCTCCGCAACTAGTCTTCATTTCATTTCAAATTGTCTCTTCTAAGAAAAAAAAAATCTGGTTAAGATGCGACTTTGAATTTATAAATTGAAGCATTTTCACGTCGAAATAATTGATATTTTCATGCTTATTTTGTGATGAAGATGGATCTGATGATGCCAAGGGGATAAACCCTGTCACACTTGGTCCGAAGAAATTACTGATGATGCCTACTGCAAAGAGAGTCGTTGCAGATGAAATTACTGATATTTTCATGTTCATTACTTTTTGGTTGCTTATGTGCATTTGCAAAGAAAAAAAGATGTTTCATGTCTAAGATATGTTTGTACATTATTTCTCCGATTCCGATGAAGGTCTACTAACTCAATGATTCGAATCTGAAGAATGACGATGGATTTTTTCTCACTGATTTCAAAAGTCTAGACTGTGCTTTCTGATTTGTCATATATAATTTTCTAAGTTTGTAACAAGTGTAACCTCATAAAAAAAAGGCAAAATTGTGTAAGAAGCACATTTATTTCATATGTAAATCAGAACTACGTGATGTAAACACATTATAGTTGTATCTCAGAACTTGAGCCATGTTATTTGATTTTTTTTCCTTATTCCAGCAAAGAATGCTATGATAAGTAAACATGTGGAAATGCTACTGAAATATATATGTACTTGTCTAGTAAAATTTGTGTGATTGCTTTTTTCATACCTACCTTCTCTTATAAGTTTTCCTTTTCCTTGGTGAAACTTCTCATATACTAGCCTTCAAAATATTGCTTAGGCTAGGAAACATCTAAGCTGTTAGGAGTTGTAGAGTAGACCTAAGTGCCTTAGTTTCTTCCTCCTTTTAAAACTGAAGTTATTTGGGCTATAGTGGAAGGATCCTTTCCTTCTATCTTAAGAACAACCTTGTTTTCTAAATAGTCCATCATTATACAACCTTAGAACCAGTAGGATTTCGGGAGTTCTAAAAAAATTCACCACTGCTCAGTTCATCAGCAATTTTCTGCTGGTTGAGTAAGTGGTGATACATGCTCATCAGTCATGTAGCAACCTGCATCTATTTCTAATTGCTAAGCGAACAATTGCCCTTGTTTATTATTTTACAGGGCATTTGCACATTATGACAAATATTTGAGGTTCCTAATCGTAATTAAGTTATTCCTTATCATAAAACAAACTAAGGAGCCACTAAAAAGAATAGCATAAAACTCCTCTTAATCTTCAAACAGTATGAGATCCTCACTAACCAAAGGATAAATTATCAAAAATCAAAAATCTTTTTTCCCCTAAATTTAACCACCGGAGAAGAACGAGAATTAAGAAAATTTTACACATAAAAAAATGGACAATTTCCTTTTTATACCTTGGGGTACCCATCTCATATAAAATCCTCACATTTAGAGAACAATCATTTTTAGTAGAAAAACCTCTTCTAAACTTGTGGGCTGGAAAATGAAAATACTCAATCAAGCTGGAAGAATTGCCTTGATTAAGTCCATCCTTAACTCCATCCCAAATTATTCACAAGGCTCAATCTACCTCTCGAAGGGCACCTTAGATGCTCTAGAAAAACAGTACAGAACTTTTTTCTGGTCCACAGATGGGAAAAGAAGGGCACACATGATAAATTGGGATACTATCCAGAGATGTCAAGCTGAAGGGGGTATAGGTATCAGAAACACCTTTAAGATAAAAACCTCATTGCTAGCAAAAAGGGTAGTGGGACTCTTAAATGGCAAGAATGACCTGTGGAGCCAACTGGTGACCAACAAGTATGGTTCACTGCACCCTTGGGTTACAAACACACATGGGAGAGACATAGCAAGCTGTTGGAAATTGATTACCCAAACTGTAGACCTTATCAAGCTTGGACTTAAAAAGTATATAGGAAATGACTCCCAAACTAGTGTCTCGATGGATCCCTGGATCTTTTGCACTCCTCTAGCTCTTAAACCTACTTTTGTAAATGTGCATATTCCTATGCACTTAAATGTTTTTGATTTAATTGCTAATGGAAACTGGAACTATACTCTACTTGCTGATTATTTTGGCTCTGTTTTGGGTCCCTTAATTGCTTCAATTCACTTACCTGCACATCCCAAGGATGATAAGTGGTTATGGGTGATGGATACCCATGGTATTGCAACGGCAAAATCAGTCTTTAAATTTCTGAATAGTGCCTCCCCCACACCTGGTAGTAACAGTTGGGCTGGTTGGAATATCTTGTGACATATTTGGGCTACCTCAAAGGTTCTAAACTTCTTATGTAAACTATGTCATGGGAAGCTGCTCACTTTGGCTTGGATCTCCTCTTTTGATCACTCCAGAACTTCCCCTTGTGTATTGTGCAACCAACATCCTGAAACAGTAGAGCATTTATTCTTCTCTTGCCCAGTTACCTTGCAACAATGGTTATTGTTCCAACAAAAAATGTCTTACTCTTTTGTTGACTTCAATTCTTGGTCTGTGGGTGAGTGGCTTTTCGAGGGAAGACAACTGACTAACTCTTCCAAACAATCAATTCTCTCTCTTATTGCATATTGCCTTTGGGATATCTGGAACTGGAGAAATGATCTATTGTTTAATTCCAAGCAATCTTTTGTATCTGCTGTGTGGGCACGGGCTCGGGCACATTCTGAAGAAGTCGTTAAAAACCACTTTTCTGAGGGTTCCCCTACCACCAGTGACCCTATCTGGGTCAGGTGGGAGCCCCCTCCTCCACTCTGTGTTAAACTTAACACGGATGGGTCCTTTTTAGGACCTGAAGAGGAAGGGGGTGTAGGATACATACTGAGATCTTCTAATGGAAGTCTTATTTTTGCAGATGCAGAATGTAGGCGTTTTCCCACAGTGCTGGCAGCAGAAGCTTGAACTTTAAAATGTGGACTCCAACACTGCAAGCAAATAGGAGGCACAAACATTTTGATTGAATGCGACTCGGCAAACTTGATCTCAATCGTGCACAAAAACTTGGACTGTCCATGGAGGGTGCTAAATATTATCGAAGATTGTTGGGCTCTTATCCGGGATTGTGGACATATAACTATAAGGCATATCTATAGAGAAGCTAACAAGGCAGCATACCATTTGGCTAACTTAGCTAGATCTATATGTAGCGATATTTTTTGGCAGGAGGATCCACCTCAAAGTCTCTTGAATATTTTGTATTTTGATATTTCGGGTTCCTATTCAAATAGATAATCTCTCTTGTTTTAAAAAAAAAGAGGAGTTTACTACATTACCTAGTAAGTCACATTCCCTAATAAAAAGATTACCACTTGTTAAGTTATTAGTAATGTGCATTATCATATTTACTATTTATAAGTAATTCAACTAGCAATTCAGATTATCATGTTTATTTATAAAAAGAAATTACTAAGTAAGATATATCAATTTACCAAAATACCCTTTATAAAGATTATTAAGTTAAAAGATTTATATTATTAAATTGAAACTTATAAACTTAAATCATAAATTCACATCTTCATGTATTAAGTAATTTATAACCTTCAAATAAAATAATATTTATGATTAATCATAATAATGATTAATCAAAATATTATTTTATTTAATAATAATTATAATTAAATAAGTAATGATATCTTTAATAAGATAAGATAATATTATATTATATTATATAAACATTGTTTTAATAAATATTTATTATTATTATTATTATTATTATTATTATTATTATTATTATTATTATTATTATTATTATTATTATTATTATTTGTGTTATTTTTATTATTATGATATATTTTATTATGTTATATTTTATTTATGGAAGATTTGGAAAGGTAAATATGGAAATTAATTATAACCAAGTCACTTTTGCATTGCTAGACAATTCAAATTACCTACAAATTAAAATAAGTAAAAAGTGTAATTTGATGAGCCCAAATAATTTTAAGTTTAAATTATCAGTAATCTACAAAGATTACCCAAAAGCAAGGTTCTTTCATTAAAACATGTCTTCTAATACAACCATTCAGAAGTCTTTTAGGGTTCCAAACAATCTTTATTCCAAATAAAATAAAAATTAGGAAAACCAAAGACAAGAAAAATTAATGAGCAGAAGGGTCATAAGCACTAAGGTCAAGAGCCCATGAAGGCGCATGACTAAATACTATAGGCATAAGGCTCATTAGTTGTTCTTCACATATTGTTCACATAAAAACACTCCTACGGTAGGAAATTACTAAACCTTTTACGTCAGCAACCCCTCATGGTGAAGAGACTGAATACACAACCCCATGAAGTTGTCAATCCATTTAAAAAAGATCTCCTCAAAAAGACTCTTGAGCAAAAAATAATGTGATAGATAATGTCCCCAAATGGGTAGTTCCTCCCCTCCCATGAAGCAGGCAATAAAATCTGAGGAACTAACCACCTAGTTCTTTCAACTTGGACATGTAATTCTTGTTGCATGAACATACAACCCATCACTAGTTGATGGCTAGTGCAGAGGCACCGTTTATTAATCATATTTCATAGGTCTTGAATGCCATTTTATGTCTTTGCCATGCTTTTTTTTTCTTTATTAATTATCCTTGTGTGTTATAGTTGTGATCAACTGTGGTCACTCACCTGAGAAATTCGCAGAGAACGCGTCACAGGAGGTTGTAACGAATGAGGAGATGACGTTGCAATAGACGCGGGCGAAAAAGATGCAGATGCGAACGGGTGGAACGGCCGCAGCGACATGGGCGGAGTGCAGCGTGCATGCGGCTATATATGTGTACCGGACGCGTGCAAGGAGCCCCAATCGCATAGGCGAACCCTTCCTCTCTCCCCCTTCTTCCTGTAACAGTGGTATCAGAGCACAGTTGTCGCCGGCGATTCCATTTTTGGTTCTGTGATTTGTTGGCGCACCTTCACATCTCATCTCGCCTCCTGTTCTGCACTGCTTCTTGTTGCTTGGTCATTGAATCGTCCTCGGCGACAAATCATCCTCGAATCGCTTGATCTGCGCTTGTCCTGGTAACCGGCACCGACAACCTCGACGAGAAATCGCGGCCTGACGAACAAAATTGACGACTCCCAGAGCTCCGCAGCTGACCGGAGATCTCTTCCCAAAGTCCGCGTACACGCCACAGAGCCTTCCCTTGCCTTGTCGCCCTTCTCTGTCTTCGGTGAACGGTAAATCCATCGGAGACGAAGATCTACAGTAGACTTCTCTCTTCTCACTCGATAACAATCCTGACCCTTTATTTGGTTATTCTTGATTCAATCACAACCGTAGATCTACTAGTTTTCTAAGTCACCAAAACGTAGCCACACATTTGTTTTTTGACTACATCTAAACTTTTGAACTATTG
>LTAE01004604.1:16508-31646 GCA_001647135.1 Pontederia paniculata | reverse complement strand
TCTTTGGTCGACCGTTTATGCTTTGTTGCTGCTCATATGAACTCCTCCTCTGATACTAGTCGACCGCTAATATCCTTAGGACGCCCACTGCACACATATGGTTCTTCATGATATATATTACGTGTGCAGTGGTCGTCCATTCCTTTAGCTCAGGTCGACCACTGTACTGAACTTGACTATATCTTGTTACAAAAATCAGCTCAAACAAGTTCATCAGTACAGGCTGAGTTCACTTATAAATTTGTGATCATTAAAAATATTCTCGGGATCCTAGATTCAATAATGTATACGCTCAGAGTGATTGATGTTTGACTATATGTCATAGCTACTCATGATGCAAGAAAGTAATGATATTTTAATGAAATGAAAGTTATGTTAAGAAAGTATGTATGAAGTGATTTATGTTTGACTGATGACATAGCTCATTCCCTATGCAAAGGAAGTATAATAAGATGAAATTATGAATGATTGTTGAGGAGTAATTGATGTTTGACCATTATCATAGCTTACTTCTCGTGCAAAGAATGTAAAGAAAGATGACGTATGAAATGAAAGTAAATTATGATAAAAATGATGTGTGTAAGAAAGTAAATGAAAGGTACTTATGATATTTTATTATGACCCTCATATTATGATTATTGATGATTAATTATGATGATATAGTTTATGTCCATGCTTTTATTCTATCATAAAAAGTATTTTTCCATTGTGCCTTACATATCTGAGCTTCATAGCTCAGGGTGAATTTGTTTCCCACTGCTTTGGATCCTGCAGGTCAGTGATCTAGGACGTCATGGTTATTGGTGGTGCTAGTGGCAAAAGGTGTTCGTGATGATGCTGTTTGCACATGAGTTGTGGTCCATAGTATAATGTCTTCCGATCTAGTCTCTTTTCTCTAGTTGTAATAAGAGAAGAAACTATGATGTGATGTGAGAATATGAAACTTTATGTCATGTAAGACTTACGCATTTATGTTTTATGAAAAGAGTTAAAAGACTTATGGTTGAATGTGTTTTATGTATTCCGCATTTAGTTGACCAATCTTAGTGTCAACCTTAAAGTCAAAGATAAGTATGATGTGTAGCGTTCCCGGTAGGGCATTCTGTCACGTGGCGGAGTGATCTTTTGGGGACGTTATAAGATATGGATTATCCTCATATTAGGACTCCGCAATCGTTCTCAAAAATTAGAACACCTATTACCGAAAATATAGAATTTCGACTCAAAAATTGAATCAACCTCAAAAAATATTATGACGGGAGCTCCTTCCCACACATCCTCCAACAGGGGTGATCCCCCGAATCCCCCTTGACCAACCCCATTGACTCGTTGTTTGGGCAACGAGACACTTGTATGAGGGGCATCTTTAGTTTTAGAGCGTATTACTGAATTTGTAAAAGATATGGGTTTACAACTGGATTAGTATTCAATATATGATAATAAATTGAGTTCTCTAGCTATCCAACCTCTAGAACTAAAGCTTGGGAATTAAACTCCATAAGAGTCGACGATGAAATCCATACAATATCATAAGCACATCTACTCTTTTTTTTGTTATATTATTTTACCTTTTCTATTTATTGATGACGTGAACAATCAATGATTTATTTTTTTGGCCCCAAGAATGATTTTTCTATTTTATTTTAAGCTTTCACTTGTGCACAAAAATGTTTATTGGGTACTTCCTTTATAAAAAAATACATTAATAAAAACATAATACTACATTTGACTTATTTTCATATCATAATTAACATTCTATTCTCAAATTTTATTTGTTGAAAAGCCTTTAAGTGCTTCTTTTGTTGAGATTTTGTTTGGCTAAATACTAATGAATGGGTGGGAAATAAAAGAAAGGGGAAGGGATGGATGAGATAGGATAATTAAAATTGTGTTTGGATAGAAAATACAAACAAAAGTGATCAGGAAGGGGAAGGATAGATTTATTTATTTTATCATTCTAAAGTCATTTTGTTCTTTCTCAATCAAAGAGGGAGATAAATGGATAATGTAGGATCTAGATGACACCAAGAGGGGGACGAATTGGTGTATTAAACTTTTTCGACTTTTTTAAAATGATTAGTTATATAAGCGGAAGCATACAGATGAAAATATGAGCAAGAGGAAGAAACAAAAAACAAGCAAGCAAACAAACAAACAGAGGTTTGTTGACGAGGTTCGGTCGAACTCCTGGCCTACGTCCCTACTCCGGTCTTCTCGAACTCGAGACCTTCGAAGATCACTAAACTCCTTCTTCAAGGGCGAAGGCTCCCTTACAACTTCTCCTTTATTTCTCAGAGAACAAAGAGACAACCTCTTACAAGTTCACTCTTGAACTCACACTTCCTTCTATCATGGATTCTTCACTCGAATCATAGAAGGAGGAATTAAGGCTTTTTCGCTCAAGCACTCATTAACTAATTTTGTCAAAGTTATTTTCTAAGACTCTTGGGATTATAATATATACTCTGCAAAAACAACCTAATCTGTCACTTAGAAAACTAGTCGTTAATGCAAGTACAATGCACTTCACCTACCCCTCGGTCGCCCACCGCTCCTGCCTCGGTCGATCGCTGCTCTGATGAAGTCTTCACTTAAACTGTCGTCTGGTGCCTCGGTCGTCCACCGTTCACCCTCGGACATTCGTAGTTCAAAGTCCGAAGCCTTTGTACCTCAGTCAAGCTTCTTCGGTCGTCCGCCAAAACCTTTGGTCGATCGATCTTGACTTGAGTTTACTTCTTCAACCTGTCTTTGGTCGTCCGCTGATTGCACCTCAATCTTCTCGGGCGTCCACTCTTCGGTTGAAAACTTCGATCAAGCTCCTTCAGTCATCCACGCTTCATCTTCGGTCGACCGATCTTGACCTCCTCCAACTTCAACTCATCTCTGGTCATCCGTTGATTGCACCCCAATCTTCTCGGACATCCACTCTCGAGTGAAGCCAACTGTCAAGCTCCTTCGGTCGTCCTCCAAACCTTTGGCCGACCGATCTTGACCTTGTACCACCGTCTTCAACTTCTCTGGTCGTCTGCTGATTGCACGCCAATCTCCTCGGACGTCCACTCTTGGAGTTGAAGATACCTGTCAAGCTCCTTCGGTCGCCCGTTGCTCCTACGGTCGCCCGACTTGACCTTATGTCATCTCCTTCAACTTCTCTGGTCGTCCGCTGATTGCACCTCAATCACTCGGACGTCCACTTCTAGAGTTGAAGGCCTCTGTCAAGATCCTTCGNAGTCAAGCACCTTCGGTCGTCCGCCAAACCTTTGGTCGATCGATCTTGACTTGAGTTTACTTCTTCAACCTGTCTTTGGTCGTCCGCTGATTGCACCTCAATCTTCTCGGGCGTCCACTCTTCGGTTGAAAACTTCGATCAAGCTCCTTCAGTCATCCACGCTTCATCTTCGGTCGACCGATCTTGACCTCCTCCAACTTCAACTCATCTCTGGTCATCCGTTGATTGCACCCCAATCTTCTCGGACATCCACTCTCGAGTGAAGCCAACTGTCAAGCTCCTTCGGTCGTCCTCCAAACCTTTGGCCGACCGATCTTGACCTTGTACCACCGTCTTCAACTTCTCTGGTCGTCTGCTGATTGCACGCCAATCTCCTCGGACGTCCACTCTTGGAGTTGAAGATACCTGTCAAGCTCCTTCGGTCGCCCGTTGCTCCTACGGTCGCCCGACTTGACCTTATGTCATCTCCTTCAACTTCTCTGGTCGTCCGCTGATTGCACCTCAATCACTCGGACGTCCACTTCTAGAGTTGAAGGCCTCTGTCAAGATCCTTCGGTCGCTCGCACTTCACCTTAGGTCAACTGACTTGACTTCTGCCATATCCTTTGGCATCTTTGTGGTCGTCCGTTGATTCTGCCTGAATCCTTCGGGCATCCACTCTCTTCTCTGTGGGTACTTCGAGTGTCCGCTGATTCTTCACTCGGATCCTCGGATGTCCGCTCCCTCTTCAGTCAGTACTTTGGTCATTCGCTCACTTCCCAGTAAGATCCTCGGATGTCCGTCAAATCTTCTTCTGACAAACTTTAGGCATCCGCTCATTTTCATTGAGATCCTTGGACGTCCTTTCTTTCTACCGGACCTCTGACAACCAATCAAATTTCTTGGACGTCCACTATTTCATCTGTCAGATGCTCTGGTCGACCGCAGCTCTGTCTCTTCAGCCCTTGTATGACCTTTATCTCTTCATCGATCGTCCGCTTATCCTGCGGTCGTCCGATCTTCAGATCATCTCAGATCTGAGAAACTCCTGGACGTCCAATTATCTTCTCACCAAGTACTCCGAATGACCTTTGTCTTCATCTGATATCTATCAGTCGTCCGCACTCCACCTTCGATCGATCGATCTTCACTCTATCATCGACTTTAGTCGTCCGCTGCTTTAACACATGAGTCTTTAGACGTCCATTTCAACCTTGGCAATCTCTCGGTCGTCCACTGTCTTCACTCTGAAACCCTTGGACGACCATTGCATTCTTCCTTAGCTCTTCGGTCGTCCATTCTTCATCTTCGGACGACTTCTCCTTCCTCAGCCAAAATATTTCTTTAGCTAAGTCTTCTCACTGGGCATCCACTTCTCCTTGGACTGCCCGTTCTTCAACCTTTGTACTGTTGGTGTAAAGCCTTCGATCGCCCACCGTTCTTCATCGGGCGACCTCTCCTGTTCAACCTTGTCTTTGGTCGTCCTCTCAATACCTTTAATCGACCGCTCAGTCTTTGACTCTACTCCTTTGATCTTTCCTCCTCACATCGATCGACCACATCTCAACCTTTGGACGATTGCTGCACACATATGATCTTTCTGTTATGTCTTCCATATGCATAGGTCGTTCGTTCATCAACTTCGATCGACCTACCATTCTCTGAACATGTGAATCATGTCTTTCAGAATAAATCAGCAAGCTCATTAGTCCAAACTAAGTTTCCTCACAAATTTGTAATTACCAAAATAATCTCAGGATCCTAGATTCAACAGATAAAATAATAAAATACTACAATCCCTATTAATTTCATGGATTCGATGGAATCAATTTTGCGGATCAAAAAATTTGGGAACCCTATAAATCCCTTTTGTTTCACTTTAAATATGTATCCAAACATAGTTTAATCCTCCTAACCCTACCTTACTCTTAATCCTCTTAACCCTAACTCACTCCTCTCTTGAATCCAAATAATGCTTTAGGTATTAGCCAATATTTGAATACTAGGTGAAATTTAGTGATCTTCATAAACTCTTTATATAGTGTTTTTTTTCTATAGCATTCAACTTCTAGGGATTATTATATATGATAAATAAGTAATAACTGAACAAATAAAGAATATTAATGTGGAAGATAAGGGATAAAAAGGAGAACGAATCATTGTCATTTTTTTTTTCAAGAAGTGCTATAAACTGTATCATTTTATGACATAAGAATAAAGAACAAAGAGTAAAATTTGATATAAATGAGAGACATTAAGATTTTAGAGTTGCAAAAAGGAATAATCAAGTTCAAAATGTTCATATTTTAATCTTGGTGGCAACGCAGAATTATATTTGTAAACATAAGTGAGCACTCAATTCATATTCTTTTAATGAAAGCTCAAAATAAAAATGCAAGATTATTGTGTTTGCATGAGCAAAAGAAGTGGCATGAAAATACATGGAGAGTTGAGAGTAAAAGGATAATGAAAGAAAAAATATTCAACTTCTTTAGCTGTCATCCTTGTATAGTATAAAAAATAATAAAGTATATTAATAATCCAAAAGTAGTTATTTTGAGGAGTGGTAAAAGAGCATTCTTTTCATACATTATATATAAGCAAAAAAGAGGAGGATGAGTTGCAGGGAATAATACCGAGGATAATTAGTTGATTTGTTAATTAAGATTGCCGCAAGTGTCGGTCTACCTCCACCGCGACAAGTCTCCAAATTCCTTTTTGTGAACTTCTTCTCTCTCTCTCTCTCTCTCTCTCTCTCTCTCTTTCCTCCTTTATTTCTTTTGGTTCTTGATGGTCAGATAAAAATAGCCAACAGAAAATGAGGAAAAAGGAAGGAATGGAACTGAGTTTGTGCATGATTCTTATCTGAATTCCCATGTCACAATCAAGGTACGTTTACCAATTCGTCTACAGATTTAACTTCTTTTCTTTTCTTTTGTTTGTTTCAATTTTCATTTTCTTGGTATATTCATTCTTGCAGGATCTTAACGTTGCGTGGATCCTTGACTTGTGGATATTTGCATTGATTTCTGCTCGAAGGAATTCGGGTGATTATGGTGAGTTCCATTGAATTATTACTACCAAATTAACAACTGAATTTAATATGAAGCAAATGCTGGGATCTGATTGGGAAATAAATTCTGCAACAGAACTTTTGATATTGGGAAGAAAGTGACATAATGCGATTAATTTACTTGCTTCCATTGCTGAATGGTTTCTGATTCTTTCCTCTCAGCATTGAACTGAATGTGGTATCCTAATTCAAGCTGTTGCCATATGCAAACTTCTGATAATCTCGATGTTATACATAAGGATTCATAGATGAAAACATGACAGAGAACCTCAGAATTCCCTCAAAAAGAAGGATTCCAGAAGGCAAACGCAATCTTAGGGTCATGTAAGAAGAAGAAAATTGTTCTTGTTTTCTCAGAAGATTTTACAGCCTTCTAGAAGAAAATTTAGAGCTAAGAGATAATTTGTGAGAAGAGAGTGGATGAATTGCAAGAGGTAGTTAATGGCATATTCTGTGAGATATACTCCGTTCACCTTAATCAAACATTCTATAGATTGGATAGCTGATGGTTTTTACTTTGGTCATAAAAGCTAATCCCTTTTAATCACATAATCCGAGGTTGTAGAGATTACAATAATTAGCCAATTAAGTTTCCCTTGACTCATAGGAAATTTTTTACTCCTGTACGATCCAGATTGTTACTTTGTTTTACCATTTCTGGTAATCTAGAAAATAAATTACATTAATTTATTAACTTATATCTTAGTTATATAATTCTGATCCAATATAAGCCACTAGTTGTACATCTATTTGGGAAAAGAATTGGGATCCTGTAAATTGGTCACTTTATCTCGTATGTTTCTCAAAGTTTTTTTTTATGCCCGATTAACATGATAAGTGAGTTTGACAGAGAATATGTTGTAGTTGGTCTAATGGAAATGAAGTAGGCATGTCCTTTGAGTACTTCTTCTGTCAATCATCTATAATTCTGAGTTAATGGAATTGGTATAACTGTTTTTCTTTTCAGTCTTCGGCTAAGAAATCAGTCAAAGAGTGTCACGGAAGATCAACTGCCTGAAGCAGACGAGTTATATGGATCCGCTTCACGGGGATACATCATCTGTGCATATGAAACCTCTACCGGATATTGCTATCACAGATATTAGTGACAAAGACCAGCCTATAATTCTAGGAACCAACAATGTACTTGAGAAAGTACCTTCTTTCTCATCTTCAACCACTTCCTCTGATGAATCATCAGAGGAAGACTTTTTCCAATTGGATCCAAGTGAACTTAACAGGTCAGTGGAAGGGAATAATGTCATAGATGATCTTGTCCTAGAGGATACTCAACTAGCCAATGGCATTCCCAATCTTTTGGATGATGACAGTTTAGTCTATGGACCGCAAATATTGAGTACACCAGTTTCACCTGATCCTTCTATGACTGCTCCTGCACCAGACACCTCCAGCATACTTGAGCTACCTCCGGTTCAGATGATGGTGAGATCAGATGTCCCTGATCCGAACCGAATTCCCTCATCAGCATTTGCAAGGACTAATACCACAAGTCCAATGGACTGGAGTGTAGCTTCTAATGAATCTTTGTTCAGCATTCACATGGGAAATTCCAGCTTTTCCAGGGACAATATGTTTTTTATGGGCAAAAGTGGAGATATGAGCAGTTATTCCAGCAGCCCAATTGATTATCATCCTCCACTTCCTCCACTTTCACCCACAAACCCTTTCGCTGTGGATGTGCAGCAGCAGGGTTTATGTCAATCTCATGCAGCAGAGACGATGAATCTTAGTGCCAATGCGAATGGCAATGCAAATCCAATTGGAAATGGCAACTACAATGCAAATGTCAATGTAAATTTTATAAAAGATGCCTTGACAACAGATTTGGAAAGGGATTCCGATGAAAACATGCATTCAGCTCCAGATGTAAGATTGACCCCAAGCATGTCTCAGCAATCTGATGGCAGCACAAGCAGCTTCCGCTCCTTCGCATTTCCAATGTATGATGTCAACTAGATATTCTAATTAATGGATTCCTTACTATTCTTAAAAAAATCTTGCTTGTTGTTTAATTATTTGCATAGAAATATGATATGGAATCACGTATTCTACTCCATAGAGAATGCACTCTTTTGGTGCATCCACAGTTTTTTGTACTGCACTTCTTTTTTCATTGAAGTTTTTCATGCTGCAATTTGATTGTCCCATGACTATCTTTTATACAAAATTTTCAGATTGACAGGAGATGGAAGAAATGCATCTGCAAAAGTAGAAGTTGAACATCAGGATCAGATAGAAAAACAAGAGAAGTCAGATCAACCTTCACCGCAGACTGGAGCCCCACAAGCAGCAGCTTCTGCTGCGGCAGGAAACAGATGGTTTCCATGCTTTTCATGCTCATTTTGTTGTTGACAGTAAGAAGAATTAGTTACATTTCATTTTTTACCTTTTCACTTTGCAAGATGACTTTTCATAAACTTCACTTGAATGTTGTGGCAGGTTTGTCATCATCTTGCACGAGATTTGTTCACACATCAGGTTGTGGATTTTGAAAATAAAAACAAGAGGGAGTGTTTCTTTTCCAATTTATCATGTTCTATGTGAATGATCCATCTAGTGTTGGATTACAGTCATGTTATCGAGAAGGCGACTCTTGATCTCATCCCTCAAAGTAGTGAATTACATACCTTAGAGTTTTACAATGAAAGGAAAGAAATGATAATTGTTTTTTTTTTCTACAATGAAAGCGAAGAGATGATACAATTGTTTTTTTTTCCTAATCATGATACGTTATCATTGAATACCATTTGTAATACGTCATTTTTATGCCAATAGTATACTTGGAATTCTCAGGACAGAAGCATGAGTTCTGATTGAGATTATTTTTTTCCTTTTATGCAAAGATATGATAGCACCCGTAGTTTTGCCGTCACGCCCTGAACCCAACGCCCGAAACGCGATAAGGGGTGTTACGACCTTTCACTAATTCAAACTCAAAAGAGACAACGATTACAAATAATTCTAACGACTCGAAAATAATTTTGACTCTTTGATTTGCCAAAAAATTTTGACATGTCATTTGCTAAAAATTTAATTTTCGCCAAATACAAAGTATAGTATGCTCCAAGTCCGAATCATGTATCACAATCTAATAGAAATATATATCGACAGTAAATGGGCTGAATGCCCCGAATGGGAGTCCAACAATACTCCATCACATGAATAATATAATATGCACAACGGGAGGCTAAAGTCAAAGAGAATAATAATGAAGGAAAATAATATCTCGCTCATCCTCCCCAATTCATCACACAAACAACCTAAATTTTTTTTTCCTTTTTAATTTCCTTGTGATCATGCAAAGCAATCATATCGACCTTCGAGGAGTACCTCCTCATCCTCTACAAAAGAAAAATAATACAAGTAGAGGAGTGAGCATAAAGAGCTCAGTGAGAAATAAGATTTCACAAACTATGAAAGTCGAAAAATAAATCCGAACAAAAATGACATCTCGAAATCCAAACACAAGCTAATATCATACATAACTTTTTATAAGAAAGTACTTTGCAACTCAATATGCAGAGTGAAATATGTCATGCAATGGGCTATATCTATGTGTCATGACACTCCCTCGCTACTCGCGAGTACATCATCATCACCATCATCATCATATGTGAGGATCACCCCACATACGCGAGTCGTCACTCGTCATTGTGGGGGCCTCACTCCTCGTGAGGGACACCTCACCCACGCGAGTCATTGCTCGACATTGTAAGGGCCTCACACCTCCACGGGAGGAACACCTCACCCACGCGAGTCGTCGCTCGACACTGTGACGGCCTCTCTTCACCATGTACCATATCAATCAACACAAGTAAGGATCACCTCTCCCACGCAAGTCATAGCTCGACACTGTGAGGGCCTCACATCATCCTCCACGAGAGGGACACCTCACCTACGCGAGTCATCGCTCGACACTGTGAGGACCTCTCCTCATGATACATCATCTCAATCACTACTCATCATCACCTCGCTCCAACACGAGTCACCATGCATGCTTAAATGCATATGCATGATGTATCATGATATTATTATGAAAATAATTCAAATTTGCATATAACAATTTCCATATAGTATTCATAATCAACACGCAATCATACATACGAAAATAAAATCAGAGATAAGATAATAATATCACAACATCTGAATCTATGAAAATCACATAATGAAAAATCTGTATCAAAACATCAGAAAATTGAACGCCACATATCATAACAATTGCTCAAACAACAATCACATCATTAATTCACATCATTAATCATATGAGCTAAAGAGATGATTTACTGGACCATTAACGGTGTGGTTATATATAAGACTGTGAAAATCGCTCACCTCAATATAGCTATATCTCGCGGGATCACCCGTGTCCGAGCTAGTCTATGATTAGAGAACCACTAAATGGCGTTCTCCAGCTGCTACTACAGTGTCCGGCGTCCCCTTTTTTTTGGACTTCATCAGCAATGTTTGGTAACATCGTGAGCAGGGCAGCAGCAACTAGACACGAACAAATCTCTCTGGTCTTTGTCACGTCCGATAGTAAGGTCAACACTCAATAAACCCCACTGGTGCGTCCGTCCATGACATCGAAGAAGGAAACATCACATCATTACATTAGGAAACAGATAGACTCCTATACGTGAATCACTCTAAAACTTGACCAGGTAGACTAACTACTCACAGGAGCAATCGACGTCGAGAACTCGCATTGTTAGAAGATCGAATGCCTCTGCATGCCCACGACGCGTGCTCCAATCCGCGTTGCACTCCATCCACAAGAACCCCCACAAAGCTATGTCATTATGTTCGCCTCCTCGAGTTTATTCGCATCATACATATTGATGTTGGAATCAGGCTCCGGTGCCGTCGAATCGCGAGGGAGAAATTCGACGTCGAACCCTGGTGTGTTGCGATAGTGTGAGAGAGGAGGGCATCACGTGAGGGGAGAGGGAAGAAAAGGAAATGAAATAAGTAAGTTTTACCATTTTTTTGTTTATTTTCCTGGACACGTGTCGCGCATCGGTCGTCTGATTTTTTTTCTTTTTCTTATGTAAAGTCCAATAGAACCCCGCAGTTTAAAATATTTACGAGCCTGCCATTGAGTTTTTCTAGGCTCTATTTGTCGTGGGCTTATAATTACAACACCCATAACAAAAATTTCGTCCTCAAAATTTGAACATTTCTAAATACTCGAAATATGTTAGAGTGACTCATAGGTGTGTCCTTTTCCTACTTCTGCGTGGCATTACTAACTCAGGTAGCTTCTAAGGTTCGCGAAATTCTCAAATCAAATCTTTAAAATTTTCATGCATCAAAGTCATTTTCTTATCACGATAGCCATTATGATTCTAAAGATGCAACATCGTTCTATCTCGTGAATAACAAACTTATCAAGGTATCTCCAAGATATAAGAAATTTATTAAATCAATAGTTGATGAGTAAACTTTATCCTCAATGAAAATAATCACATATAGAAACACTTGTTATAAGCTAGATTTGGAACGTGTAGGCAATCATGCATCTTTAACTTATGAAGGTCAATTCTTGAACTATCTTGAGATTGGTGGCAATTCCACTGCCTATGATAATCTATTAAAATACAAAGTTACATTGTTGCCCATCTTATGTACTTACAATTTGAGTACAAGTAGTAACACTAGGATTTTGTTTTACCTCCTAAATTTAATTTCTCATATGGAATCTCTAAACATCTTTTGCCTCTGCATAAGTGGCACAGTCCACAATACCCATTTGCTCATGGATATGAAAACCAATTTATCGATACATATAATATTCTTGTGTTGGTCAAAGATCATTGACGAAAATTTTCCAACTTGATATTAAAAACTAACACTATTTCATTATTTATTTCAACTGATTGGCTCTTTTTTGTTCCTCGTGATCAGAAGCATAAATATAGATATTGTAAAAGTCATTCTTATATTATGATAGAATATAGGTCGGATCATATATACCATTCATGTTCTTCCACTAGGCCCAAATCAATCTTGGCTAAAGACACCCAACTCAATTTTATTTTCTTGTCTCTTAAGTTCATCATTTTGAAGTACTCACTCGAGTTCTATCTTTTAAATCTCGACTTTCTCGAGTCTTGCTCACTCTAAAATTTTGTCAATGTCATTATTCTCGATTTCACTCCACCTAGCAATTATATATTCTTTAATCAATCACCAAAGATTGAGCGCTATTAGCTCAGTAGGAACTATCGTTTTAGCTCTACTCATACATCGTGAGTCTACACTCACATTAGACCCATGTGATCAGTCAGTTGATCTCTCTATCGCATAATTACGATTATTTTTCTCGCAACTCTTATATAACATATATATCATATCATAGATCACATGTCTATTTGTACCACCAAATATTTCATCTATGCTATCAACATATTATCATATTAACCATATATTTTATTTTATTTTTTTACTTCTCAAAAAGTTTTGAGAATAGTCTAAAAGACACATAATACACTCTTTATCGTTCTGGTGTCGACCAAATTCTGTCACATACAATAGACCTCGATACCAACCAAGAGCGAGTACTCTTATTAGGTCCCGATATCGACCAATAAATATCACTCATAAAAGATCCCGGTCTCGACCAAGAGATACTACTTCTTATAGGTTCCAAAATCAACCAAAAGTTGTCATCATAATAATATTTTTCACTAGATTAGTATCCACTTAGAATTTGCCTTCAATAATATATGCCTCAGTTAGAAAGGTTTTCAAATTTTGCATCTATATTCTAATTTCTAGCTAACATAGCATTATCATTATATGCACATAAATCATGATATAACTCATATCAATACTAACAATGTCATGTTTACTCTAATTTGCATATCAAAATATATTTCATAACATATCTATATTAAAGCATATACCAATTTGCTTTTGATGGACTACATCATTATGCTACTTTCGGCATATATATTATCACAAGTTAAAGTCAATATAAATATTAATCAACAAGTATTGTCATATATATGCACACTAGCATAATTCAAACAAGCACATGCAATTCCTTTAAAAAGACTCTACCCACATCCTTGCGTCGGACCTAAAACCTAGGCTCTGATATCATAACTTGTCACGCCCTGAACCCGACGCTCGGAACACAGCAAGGGGTGTTACGATCTTTCACTAATTCAAATTCAAACTCAAAAAAGACAACAGTTAGAAATAATTCTAACGGCTCGAAAATAATTCTAACTCTTGGATTTGCTAAAAATTTTGACACGACCTTTGCTAAAAATTCAATTTTTTGCCAAATACAAAGTATAATATGGACCAAGCCGAATTATGTATCACAATCTATAGAAATATATATCGACATTAAATGGGTTGAATGCCTCGAATGGGAGTCCAACAATACTCCATCACATGAATAATATAATAGGTACAACGGGAAGCTAAAATCAAAGAGAATAATAATGAAGGAAAATAATATCTCACTCATCCTCCCCAATTCATCACACAAACAACCTAATTTTTTCCCTTTTTAATTTCCTTGTGATCATGCAAAGCAATCGTATCGAGCTTCGAGGAATACCTCCTCATCCCCTACAAAAGAAAAATTATACAAATAAAGGGGTGAGCATAAAGAGCTTAGTGAGAAATAATATTTCACAACTATGAAATTCGTAAAACAAATCCGAACATAAATCATATCTCGAAACCCAAATACAAGCTAATATCATACATAGTTTTTTATAAGAAAGTACTTTGCAACTCAATATGCTGAGTGAAATATGTCATGCAATGGGCTATATCTATGTCGTGACACTCCCTCGCTACCCGCGAGTACATCATCATCATCATCATCACCATCATCATACGTGAGGATCACCCCACCCACGCAAGTAATTGCTCGTCACTGTGGGGGCCTCACTCCTCCTCGTGAGGGACACCTCACCCACGTGAGTCATCGCTCGACACTGTGAGGGCCTCTCCTCATGATACATCATCTCAATCACTACTCATCAACACCTCGCTCCAACACGAGTCACCATGCATGCTCTAATGCATATGCAGTATGTATCATGATATTATTATGAAAATAATTCATATTTGCATATATCAATTTTCATACAGGATTCATAACCAACACACAATCATACATCCGGAAATAAAATCCGAGATAAGATAATAATATCACAACATTTGAATCGATGGAAATCATATGACAGAAAATCCGTATCAAAACATCGGAAAACCGAACGCCACATATCATAACAATAGCTCAAACAACAATCACATTATTAATTCACATAATTAATCATATGAGCTAAAGGGATGATTTACTGGACCACTAACGGTGTGGTTATATATATTACTATGAAAACTACTCACCTCAGTATAGCTATACCTCGTTGGATCACCCGTGTCCGAGCAAGTCTACGATTAGAGAACCACTAAATGGCGTTCTCCAACTTCTACTATAGTGTCCAGCGTCCCTTTTTTTTACTTCATCAGAAATGTTTGGTGACATCGTAAGCAAGGCAGCAGCAACTAGACACGATTAAATCTCTCGTGGTCTTTGTCGCGTCCAATAGTAAGGTCACCACTCAATAAACCCCGCTGGTGCATCCGTCCATGACATCGAAGAAGGAAAAGTCACACCATTACATTAGGGAACAGATAGACTCCTATATGTGAATCACTCTAAAACTTGACCAGGTAGACTAACTATTCACGGGGAGCAATCGACGACGAGAACTCGCATTGTTAGAAGATCGAATGCCTCTGCGTGCTCATGCCGCGTGCTCCGATCCGCGCTGCACTTCATCCATAGGAACCCCCCCCCCCCAGCCTA
>LTAE01004604.1:0-13360 GCA_001647135.1 Pontederia paniculata | reverse complement strand
AGGGCAACACAGATTGCGTCAGATTGACATGGCCTATATATATATATATATATATATATAAATATATATATATATATAAAAATCGTGTCCAGGTGCGACATGGCTTGATTTCCGTCTTTAGCGCTATACGAGAGACGCGGCCCGCATCCGACAATGACGTAGTTTGTGTTTCATTAATTTCTAATCGTCTGATTAAAACTCGATCCACGGTCGATGTCGTGTGGTGAACATGGGCAGTGTCTGTTAGGACATGATCGGTGTTCAGACTTTCAATGTTATCTAGTGGTTGTGTCTTCATCTCTGACCTAAAATTGATCGATACATATTATTTTAAACAATATGGTAAAAAAACTAATGCTTTAATGTAGGAATCACATCATTATTCATCTCTCTTATGTTTAATTACCATGAAATAACATAACCATGCAGATATCGGAGATGATACTCCATAGGCAAGGAACTTGGGGGTGGGTGGGCTTGGAGAGAGCATGCGTACATGCAATATCCTATTATTCATCCCCTGGTTACATACTTTGATTATCGATGATCTAATTTCTTCTTCCTCGTCCATGTTTATAGGGTTCCCAAATCCTGAGGAAGTAGCTTTTTTCTTCCTTTTTGATGAAGAAAACATTTGAAAGAAGAATCATATTAGTTTATAAACATTGTACTTACAAGAGTCATACTAGTTTTATAAAAAAATAATGTGTAATAGAAGCATTGTAATAAACATGAAGATCGAAAATAACCTGAATTGGTTTTGTAAATAACTCTTCATCAATATCTTCAATTAAAGTCTGAAGCTATTGATATTCATAATTGGATTATCAATTCCTAATATCCAAAGGTTCTTAAGAAAAATAAATAATATTTTAGCTCTCATAGCAAATGATAAATTTTGAATTTAAAAAAATAAATAACATAAAAAATATATCACTCGTGGGAAGGTATATTGTAACATTTAACAAATGCATTGTATTTTTTTTAATTAGTATTATAATAAACATGAATCATAATAAAATATATATATGTTACTCAAATTAAAAGTGAATCATTCATTCACTTGATGCAGCATTGTACTTCTTCACAATTTAACAACACATGAGTAGTTGAGGATTTGGATTCTTCATCATTTAACGAATGTACTCCTTGTTTGCCATAAGCACAACCATATTGTTTGAAAATTGACAATGTATGGTCAGATAAAACTTCTTCCACAACTTCGTCATTGCGCCTAACTCTTGTTCTTGCACAAAGAACGTGAGACTCAAAGTAATATGAACAAAAATGAGATATCTCTTGAGTCAAATAAGCTTCACATATCGATCCTTCAACTCAAGCTTTATTTTGAACCATTTTCTTTAATTTATTAAGATATATTTCACATGGATGCGTCCATCTATATTGAACTAGACCACCTACTTAAGCTTCGTAGGGCAAATGTTCCATGGAATCGAAAAACCACGATGGAAAAATACTTTCCAATTTACATAATATAACAGAAATATTTTGTTCCAATTGTTTCATGTTATTCACCATTAGAGTTGTCGAACACAAATCTTTAAAAAATAGACTTAGTTCCGTAAGTGGCTTCCATATTTTGTCTGGTAAACTAGAAAATGCTACCGGAAGCAAAGTCTCCATGAAGATATGACAACCATGGCTCTTCATCCCAATTAAACGTAATTGATTCATATCAACACATCTAGCCAAGTTTGATGCATAACCATCTGACATTTTTAATTCTTGTACACACTAACAAACACATTTCTTTTCTTCCTTTGTAAAAGTATAATTTGCCTTTGGTTTCACTACATTGTCATTTGATAAATGAATGAGATTTAACTCTTCACAACAACAATATTCCTTCAAATTCAATCTTGCTTTAATGTTATCCTTTGTCTTACCAGTGATATCCATTATAGTGTTAAATATATTATCAAACACATTTTTTTTCAATATGCATAACATCCAAATTGTGACGTATCAAGTTGTTTTTCCAATATGGTAATTCCCAAAATATACTTTACTTAGTCCAATTATGAGTAACGTCATATTCTGGATGTCTTACTGATGGGTTTTCAGTAACTCTACATAGACAAATAACAATATCACTTATGTCATGTCCACTCAATCTTGGTAGCGGTCAATCCTGAACAATCTTATTTTTTCTAAAGGCATTTCTATTTCTTTAAAATGGCTGATTAATCGGCAGAATCGATAATGACAACCGAACCATGAATTTTTACCTCCATTCTTTAAAGTGAATGCCTTTGATTTATTCATACAATATGGACATGCTAATTTACCTACGGTCATCCATCCTGATAATATTTCATATGGAGGAAAATTATTAATTGTCCACATAAGTGTTGCTTTCATGATGAAATTTTATTTACTAGACACATCATATGTCAAAATGTAATTCCATAATTCCTTTAACTCATCAATTAAAGGCTGCAAATATATATTTATCTTATGCTTTGAATTATGAGGACCAGGAATAATACATGTCAAAAATATATATGGAGTTGTCATACATGCTCCCGGAGGTAAATTATATGGTGTAACTATCACAGGCCAACAAGAATAAGGAGTTGATGTATGATTGTATGGAGTAAAATCGTATGCACACAAGTCAAGCCTTATGTTTCTACAATCCGTCGCGAATTCTGGATGTAGTCGATAAATTTTTTTCCAAGCTTCACCATCAGATGGATGAAGCATAACTCCTTCTTTAGTATTATGTTCAACATGCCATCTCATTTGTGATGTTGAACCAATTGAAGAATAAAGTATCCTTAATCTTCGAATTAGAGGTAAATAATGCATCATTTTGTTTGAAATTTCATTTTTACCTTCTTTCTGAGGTTGGATAATTTATATCTTTCTGCACCACAAAACTTGCACTCTCTCAAATCACTATCACGATCATAAAATAACATGCATCTATTGAGATAACAATCAATTTTCTTTGATTGTAGGCCAAGTTTAGAAACAAGTCTTCTTGTTTGATAATAATTCGATGAAATTTGTGCATCACTTGGTGTCACCTCTTTTAATATTTGCATAAATGCATCAAAACATGCATGAGATATATTATGATATGATTTGGGACTTAACATTCTCACGGCTAATGATAATTCAGAATGAGTTTCACAACTTGACCACAATGGTTTACTTGAAGCATTTAGTAAGTCATAAAATTCTCTTGCTTCTGAATTAGCTGTCTCTTCTTGGCAATCATTATGATTTCTAACATCACCATATTCTGTTGCAGCAGCATTGTAAACTAATTTTTGATATCTTTCAACCACATCATCTTCTCTCATAATATGATCATCATCATTATTTTTGACAGTTGGTTCTTCTTCTCTAAAATCAGTCCAATACTAATAATTTTGCTTTAAACCTTTTTTGTACAAATGAAGTTTAACAACGTCGATCGTTTGAAATTTTATGCTAACACATTTTAATCATGGACATCTAATTGCTCCTTCACGTTGATACTGAGACGACTAACAAGCAAAGTTAATAAATTCTTCAAGGCCAATTAAAAATTCTGAAGTAAATCCTCTACGACCAAGATTAATTCTATTGTACATCCAACGATGATTTTTAGGAGGAAACATTTTTTCTGCAATATATTTAATGTAGAAATATAAATAACTAACTTTCACACAATGCACTATATTAAATTTCTAATGAAATGGTAAATAAAAAAAATAAATATTCAATAAGTGTAAAACTTGTATACTGTGTTTTTGAATGATATCAATTGTGTTGTAGATATGCAAATAATTCCTACAAAAGTTTAAAACTAATGAGTAACTTACTTCACAAAAGTACAAAAAAAGCAATAAAGTTAATACAACAGTATTCGCAGTAGGGCGCACCCGCTCCATGTGTGGGTGTGCCCTGGCAGCAAGGCAATGTCGCGCGCGCATGGAACGGTCGTGCCATGAGAGCAAGCAATGCCGTGCACGCATGGAATGGCCGATCCATGATGGATTATCGTCGATCCGATAGATCCATGCCGGATCGGCCCCGGAGAAGAAGGAAAACGCCGGGAAGAATATTTCGGGAAAACGCCGGAGAGGAAGAGCGAAAATGTCGGAGAAGAAGAGGGAAAATGAATCTTACGTGGGAGGGAAGTCTTGTCGCTGGATCGAGACGGAAGTGAAAAGAGGGGCGCAGCTATCACCGAAGAGTCGTGTGGGGGGCACAATAGCCGTGTTTGAGAAAGGGGGGCGCAGAGTCGTGTGTGGGAAAAAAATAAAAAGGGTTCACAGACTTTGGGCGGTCTAGACCGCCCCAATTGAGAGGGTCTATGAGACCCTCCCAATTATTTGGCCGCAAATATCCGCTCTCCCTGTTGTGACATGCAATATCCTATGATTGATCCTCTGGTTACATACTTTGATTATCGATGATCTAATTTCTTCTTCCTCATCCACGTTCATTCTCCTTGTTCCTTTTTTATGACAAATCTTCATCCTCTCTTTATCATTGTTGGTTCTCATCTCCTTCTCCTCTAATCCTCAAGGGGAGAGAAGGAGAGAGAGAGAGAATATGCTTTGTGATTGTTGGTGAGAGGAAATATTGGCCTTAGAAAAAATAGATTCATGGCTTGGGATTTATATAGAGGCCTTCTAGAATTTTTAGGTAGTTTGAAATGAATTTAAAATTTGAATCCATAATTTAAATATTAAAGGATTCTGCCAAGTAGGATAGGACGTTGTCTGTATCCCACCAGGACACAATATGTTTCCTTTGTCTACTTAACTAGTTGTGTTACCCGGGCAACATGGCCCACATCCAGTTTGGACATTGTCCGTGTTGGACTATTTATAAAGTATTTTAATTATTTAAAAATCATCAAGTATTACAATGAATCTCACAAATTAAGCTTGGCAATGAATTTATTCATGTTTATGTTGACTTAAACCTCTTGTTGTGACATCTGAGAGTCATTCTTATGTGGAAACATGCTCTTTATACTAATAAACTTTGCATGTCATTTCTGGCAGTCAACCTCTTTATACTAATAAACTTTGCATGTCATTTATTCATGTTTATGTTGACTTAAACCTCTTGTTGCGACATCTAGAGTCATTCTTATGTGGAAACATGCTCTTTATACTAATAAACTTTGCATGTCATTTCTGGCAGTCAACCTCTATTTTTATTTGTTGTGCCATGATATATTGGATTTCTCAACAATATGTTATGTTGTGATTGTCATACACATCAAATTAATTGGCTCTGAATTTTTTTATTGGTCATATTGTGCTTTCTGGATTTCAAGTATTGTATTAAACTTCCAATGTGTTACATTTTAAAATTTTGTGAAAGTACTTTGGTCATTCTTCAATTCAAAACTGAAAACAATTTGCTTCTTAGAAAAGTAATTTTTTGTTGGCCTAAAACAACTCTAAATCCTAAATAATAAACATAATTTTCTTTATAAGCTTGATACACAAAAATAAATATTGAGTTTGACCTTGATAAGTTAACAAACTAGCGAGTGGTGAAGGCTTCATTAAAACATATTTAAAAAAACATACTATGATTGATTCAACAAGTCATTTTATTTTAAATTAGTTAGGCAAACTATTTTACAATCCTGATTGCACCTTCTCAGACAATTTGAAATTTAATGCCTCCTATTTCCAATATTCGACCTGACAAGTTAAATTAATCAACTTTTAATATTCAGTGATTAATTAGTTGAAGTAAAAATTTCTCAGTATTTTCACAATATAACTAAAAATACTTTCTACATAAGAAAATAAGACACAAAAACCATAAAAAAAACTTTTGCCGACAAGCAAATAACACTTTCCAAAACTAATCATTTGTAGCTACCAATATTGTATAGATTAAAAATTTTGTATCAAAATGTTTATATCTGCATATTCTCACTTCAAATATGAGGAAAGGGAGCCTCCTTAGCACCTAAGGAGGTTGCTTAGCATTTTTTTTCACCGGTCGATTTAAATCCCACGATCTCAGAAGAAATTATACTTTTTTTAATTTTTGAGCTTTTCTCTACCGTCCATCTAATTTAACGTTCCATATCACATTTCCTTACAATAAAAAGCTCATTTATTTCGACCAAAAAAAAAGCTCATTTCTGCCCTAACTTTCTCTCAATTCGATTGCACAGCGGCTGCTCGTGTGAAGGTGTCGACGGTGCTGCCGAACGGTCCCTGCTGCTCATCTTCCTCCGGCGGTCACGAGCGGCTGCTCAATCTGAAGTCATCGATGACATAGCTGCCGACTGCAAACTCATCTTCCTCCAGCGGTCACGAACAATGAGAACGTGCCCTTGGACCGTTTATCTCTCTTCAATTGCATAGCGACTGCTCGTGTGAAGATGTCGACATTGCTGCCGAACAGTCCCTGCTGCTCATCTTCCTCCGGCGGTCACGAGTGGCTGCTCGATCTGAAGTCATCGACGACATAGCTGCCGACTGCAAACTCATCTTCCTCCGGTGGTCACGAATGATGGGGACGTGCCCTTGGACCGTATCCCCTCCCTTTTTGGTTGTCGAGGACCATTGCTGAGTGCCTCGACAGGTCGGACTAAAACTTGAGCTTCGAGGTTAGTCGCCACAGCCTTGCTGCCTTCAACTACATCAACTACAATGCCCTCAACCGCAATAGGGTCATCTGCTCATTCCCAGGTTGATCTCTCTGTTTATCTCTACCATTCTAGCGTTTTCCTTTGTTGACTGATCTGCGGGGCGCCACGAACAAGTTCTAAGAAAAACTCTAGTTTCTAATCTACTTACTATCAATTTCCATCAAAAATTTGTTATTCATCTTTATGGTTAATTTTTTTCTGTGTATTGATAAGTTTTTTTTTAATTTAAACTTGAATTTTACTTATGTAGATTTTCTTTACCAAAATGTTTTCAAAGATCTATATGTTTATGTTGATCTAGAGATGAACATGCTTAATAGTAATAATGAAGTAATTTTTTGCAGAGATGAACATGCTTAATGGTACTGATGAAGTCATTTTTTTTTCTAAAAATTGAACTTGTTTGTGATAATAGTATTATGATTTATTTTACTCCAGTAAGGTATTTCTAAGATTAATATGGTTAAATTTTACTATTTTTTTTATTCTAGCCATAAAACTTGTTTGTGAGTAAGATGCATCTTTCCTAAGAATTTAGGAGACTCCAAATCAAACTAGAATCTAGGAGATGAAGATGTATAATCCTGACTATAATGTTTAACTATTTTTATTTTTCATTATTTATATATTTTAGTTATGATGCTTGATTTATCGAGATGTGAATGCGGTGGAGAATCAGTTATTAATACGTCATGGACGAAAACTAATCTAGGACGTAGATTTTATGGCTGCAAGAATGTTGGGGTTGGTACTTCAATTTTTATTAATTTTCTTAGAATAGGAATTTTATTTTTCACAATCTAGCAACTTACTATGTGTTTCCTTTTTGCAAGATAACTAGGGCATGTGATTATTTTTGTTGGTTGGATTCACCGGTTGAATCGTGATACACAACAATCTTTAATAGATTGAAGAATGACAACAATAAATTGTTGCTGGAACTTCAAGCGGAAAAGAAGAAGCATCGAAAAACATTTAAAAGAATGTTTGCATTATGTGTATTTTTTTAATATCATTATAGTAAAATAAGTTGTTTAAGGATAAGTTTTGAATGTATCATATTTCCATTAAGAAATGTCAGGTTCTATTGTTGTTTGGCTTTGGCATTCTTATTTCATTTTTTTTTTTTTTTTGCTTTTGAAGACTTTTTTGTTGTTCACCAAGGCAAAACACCTAATTTAATCATTGAAACGTTCTCAACTAATTTCTATACTTTCTTTTTGCTTTTGAAGACTATTTTTGTTAGATCATAATCCTTAAAGAAATCAAGTACAATCGATTTAGTTTGAATCACATCACAAGCATCAATTTCCTCTATAAAGCATAGACAAGCAAAACAAATTTCTCGATTGCATGCATCTTCAAGCAAAGGATGACAATCTAGATATATACTATCGCATGGAGACCAAGGATGTGGTCTAAGGGCACATAGTACATCTTCAATAACTTTATTCATTGATTTTTATTGTTTGATCATCGGAAAGGACAGGTGTAGGCATTGATTTTGATGTGTCATCTACCGGATTGCGATCATAACTAACAATGAAGTCATATAATCTTCGAGCAAGCTCCATGTCATCAATGAACATCTTATTAGGAATTTTTGCAGACTGTGAACTCAAAAAGGTTTGCAATACATCAGAGGGAGGTGAATCAAGAATATGGACTTCTTGTAAATGTATAGAGCATGGCATTTGAGAAGACGATCCATCATCTGTGCTTTGACATATTACGGAACCACCTTCAAGGAACTCACTATCACATATATTTATAAGATCTATATGTAATGGAGATAGAGCATGTTCAGGAGACTTCTCAATGGAAGCATGTGCCAATAACTGTTCTGATAGATGAGCATCATATGACCTTGAAAAATCACTTGTATTTCCCATGAATTCATCATTTTGGACCTTATCCCAACTTATGATAAGAAGAGAAGAACTGAAAGCTTCTATACCAGAAAAATCAGCATTGATATCCAAATTGTCCTTCCTTATCCCAAATTGAGGTAATATAATAGCATCCATTACCTTGTTCAAGGAAGAACAAGCATCTTTGACAGAAGAATAGTTGACACTTTCCTGAAGATTAGCCTGAACATCTTCTATTAAAAAGAATAGTCTGGGATCTATCACATGAAAATGGTAATGCACTCAACAGAAATTCTAAGCAAAAAAAATAACATAGTTGGCATTGAGGTGGTGGTTTAGGAAGATAACATAGTTTTTGTTGCATGAATAAGTAGCTCAAGTCTACATGAAAAAAAAGAAAGAGCTGATAATTCCAACTTTTGATTGGTTTAGTCTTATCGCCAACAACAAAATGAAGCAAAAAAAAAATCTTCATATGCCACCAACAAAAAATGCTACAAAAGAACTTCAAATGCTAACAAAAGGTCCCCATCTGAGCTGATCTAATAAGGTGCCCTGCAAACACAAGTAATGGTAAATCTTTCATGAATCTTTAATAGAAAAAAAATAATAGAATATGAAAACTAATCTATTTCCATACCTCTTAATCATAATGGCAATCACAACAGCAAATAATGCAAACTGCAGTAAGAACCCACACTTCACCACAAAATACAACATGTCCTCATCTATCCCAAGAATAAGTTAATAATTTCTCCAAAAACTATTAGTACAATATTGTGTTTGTTCTCAACAAAAAAAAGAAAGAAATACTTGTATGTACAATATATCAAGCACCATTAGTATACAATTTGCGTAATTTCGGAACTACATGAACAAATACACTTTGATATTTGAACTAACCTCACTATCAATTGTTGCTTATTGTGTGGAATTAACCTGCTGACCCTATTTTCATCAGACAAAAATGAATATGTCAAGGACAAATTAAACCAATTGAAAAGCAATTAACTTAAACACTAGATTACTACCTTTGACAATGGATAGTGTTTCGTAGAATGACCTTGCTTACCATAGATTTTACAACTTATCTTCTTTGACTCTGGTTGGGACATTGAAATCTCTACACCAGATTTATTCTTGCTAATTTTCTTGGTCTGCCCTTGGATTTCACACGATTTGGATCACGTATAACATACTCAAGTCCTTGTAAGGTTGCATTTGAGTTTTTTGTATCATGTTGTGTTGCATTATTATCTTCTTCAGAAATGAATTGCATGTTTTTCCAAAGGACTTCCTGTAATTGGCGCAATAGTTGAGTCAAAATTTTTGAAGTCTTCTCATTCCTTTGCCTCATGACGAGAAGAAAGAGCTTGATCATATTGAAAAACAAACTCAGTCAATGAAGTATTCAAATTTACATAACCATTAAAGAAAAGAGTTAATGCTTTCATATCTTTGAGTGGTTCTCATTCCTGCAAAGAAAACATCCGTTAAGTATACCGGCACCCAAAAATGACGCTTGTTGTACATGCTTTCTAGCCAATGTTTGTCAGGGATATCATACTTTGGCTTGAGTTGAATCCATTTCTCTTCAAAATCTTCAATATCCATTGATTCATATATCCACTTTTCAAACTCTTTTTTAAAAACCTCGTGAATACAAGTTTTGAAGATGAGACAATTTTTTCGAATATGCCAAATACAATACATATGCCTTGTATTTGGAAATACTTTGTGAATAGCATTATCCATAGCCACATCTTGATCCGTAATAATGGCTATGTGATGTTTCCCACACATACATTTGAGGAATGTTTCAAATAGCCAAACAAATGTATTTTTTATTTCATCGGTAAGTAAAGCACATCCAAACAATGTAGATTGCCTATGATGGTTAACTCCAGTGAAAGGCGCAAAAGGCATTCAAAATTTATTTGTCCTGTCCTATAAGTTGTATAAAAAATCAGGACATCAGCAAAAGTTATATAAGAATCTCTTGTTCTACTATCCGCCCAGAAGAAACTTCTTAGGTGTAATTCTCGTCCAACTCCCAACTAGAAAAAAAATCATTCATCTTCTTTTGTCTTGTTTCGAAAATAGGCAATGACATTCATGCACTCTTTACCGATATTATTTTTTCTTATCGCTTTCAAATGATCCTTGCAATTTTGATCTATAATAGATGGATCACATGAAAACTTAAGAATCTTAACTATTTTTTATGGACCAAATCCATGATTATGTAAGTCGTCAATGGATCCCTTAGAAGAAGATGACAATGTTTGATGAGAACGCAACATGCATACTTTCGATGGAGTAGCCAAAGCATGTGTGTGCTCATCAAAGAATGCTTTTACCTCACATTTTCCATCATCTTTTAATCCAACTATTAAATGTGATTTACAATCATCTCTAACATCTCTTCTTCTTTTCACTTCTCTTCCAACACTTCATTTGTCATTAAGATTCTTATGTCTCTGCTTCGAACATACAAGCCTTCTTCTTATGACTTGGTTGTTTTACCTAACTTTAACCCTAGTTTTTCATAAAAAAATTGTTTGGTCCCTACCGAATGAGTAGTTGTCATGTTGCATGTAATGTATTTAACTTCTTGGATCTGGTTAATCACACATCCTTGTTTCTCATTATTCATGTTACCATATTCTCATTATTTGTTCCATCTTAGATGTCCATGAGTGTTCTGATCTCTTATGCTAGGGTATCTTCAACAACACATAAAAATGGTAAGAGAAGTACATTGTATTTTTTATTCATTACATATAATAAAATACATCATGACAGCGAACAAACTTTCTTTTAACTAAGACTGTTATGTTCTTTCTTTCAAGTTCATGGTTATTATATAATTAAACTTCAAATTTTTTTTCTTTAGAATATGCATAGATATAAGATTCTAGTGTATAGAAGAGGTGGTGTTTTACCTCTTGAAGTGGAGAAAATTTGATGTTGGCATATACGGGTTTTGCTTATTGTTATAATGCAAAGTTATACCACTTAATTCATGATTTTTCTTTTATATGTTATTATACATGTGTTTCAACAACATTATAAGTATGCATCTTTAAATAAGACCTTGATAAAGATTAAAGTTTAAAGGTGAATCTAAGAAAGTTAAGTTAATCAAGGTAAAAAAAATGAAAGATATATGTCATCATGTTACTAATTGTCAAAGGGAGAACAAAGTTATTGATAGGAGTAGGGGGCATAGCTGAAATCAAAATTGTGAAATCCTAGGTCGATGAAGACAACACATTTGTGACTAGTACTTAATCGTATTGGACTCTTCACCCTACATAGCGAATAAGAATTTCATAAAAAATGCCTCGAAAAAAGGGCTCATCGTAGTGATTTATAACCACTAACAAAAATACATGAAAGTGGTATGATGTTCCCTTAAAATATTATGAGCTCTTCAAAAGTTTAAAAAAATGAAAGAAACAAGATAAAAAGACTTCTAAAAAAGAAAGTGAGAAAAGAACAAAGTGAATGCAAATAAGAAAGAAAAAAATGATACAAAGTAAAGAAAGATGCAAAGCAAATGAAGGTTCAAAATGGGAAGAGTTGGAAGAAAACTAAAATAAGAAAATCTATCCAAATTGATAGTAATTTTTTCTTCAGAATTTATGTTATGCTTGCTTTCAAATTCATATACATGCTTTCTCTCTTATGTTGGTATATGCTATGTTATATGTATTGGATTTTATATATGGGGATAACATGAGGGAGAGGCCTTCCTTTTATTTGATTTTTGGAAGTAATAATGTCAAGATGAATGATGATGGTTTCATGGGTGGTCCAGGTGTTCATGACGTCAAAAAAAAGTTGCACATTGTTAGTACTAAATCTAGTTAAATGTTAAGATCTACACAGTTGTAATAAGATCCTTTTAGTTTTTTATTCAATTTAAAACTAGTGATTCAACTTACATCCTTTGTTTATTTAAGCAATAAGACTTTTGGAATAAAAGTTCTATATATTATATTTTATTTTATCTTTTGCTGATGTATGCAAATTTGTGTATAAGGTAAAGTCAAGTTCTAAGGCAAAAATGTAAGAAAGTAATGCCTTCAAAGACTATCCGACCACATGTTTGGGGTGTTTATATATAAGTAATAAAATTCTATTTTATTTTTGTACATATTATGAGATGAATGAATATTAAACTAGTTGTGAAACACAGAAGAGAAGTGATATAAAGTATATGTTCAACATAAGTATGATAACTTATCGAGCGAGATTAGTCGACACCTTATCGGGCTAGACAATGGACACGTCATTTCTTTATCTTCTATTCTTTTTTGCATTAACAATTCCTTGTATCTCCTCCTGGAGCCCCATGACTTGTTCTAGCCAATTTTTGTTGGCTACCACGCCATTAGATAATGTCATGTCAATGCAAATAAAAATTCTAATAATATAATTTTTTTTATAAAAATGTATACAATCAATATAATAAAAATTGAGAAAAAAAGAAAACAATGGTGTGGATACCACTATTGTAAAGGGATGCTCTTATTTGTGGAGGGCTTTCCCCCTCAGTGACAAAGGTGCATCACCCCCTCAATCACTCGATGTGAAAGATTAGGGTCGAGCGAGACGGATGTCCTCTTCTTTCTCTTTAAGGGAGACAAAGGGTGGTAGCTCCCTCACCCTCGCGTCACATCGCGAAGAGACCATCCTCAATTGCAAGGAGAGAAAGGGAGGGGACGACAATCTCCTAGATGTCAACTAAGCAATATCCCTTTTCAATATTCTTGCCCTTAATTTTTCTTTTTTAATTATATTACTTTTATGGTATTCTATAACACACACACAC
>LTAE01004603.1:20345-31651 GCA_001647135.1 Pontederia paniculata | reverse complement strand
CGTCCGTTCTTTAACTTTGGTCGACCTATCATGCTCTGACCTCGAAATCCTGTCTTTTAGAATCCAGTTTAACAAGTTCATTAGCCCAAACTAAGTTCCCTCACAAATTTGTGATCACCAAAATAATCTCGGGATCTAAGATTCAACATTCAGGACACCGGTCGACCAATCTGCTGCCAATGGATAGTTTTTCGTCAGAGCGGTCGATCGGTCCGCCAAAGCGGTCGACCACTCTAGGACACAGAACTGCAGTTGCTTCTGGACGAGGAAAGGTCGGCCGCTCCAAGGAAGAGGTCGACCGGTGAAGCTGCCAACGACTAGTTTTTGTCAGAGCGGTCGACCACTATAAAGGAGCAGTCGACCGGTGGCGAGCAGAACACTCCAACAACCATATTTTTTATGTCCTATCAAAGGTAAAAAGGTGGTTAACTGCTATATTGAAGACATGAGGCTATGTAAGATCCCCTAGAAGATTGAAATAGTAACAAAGTCGAAGATTTCACATTGCATACTTCCAAGATCATCCAAAGAGCACTTAGAGCCTAAATTTGCAAATGTCTTCTCCTTCTCTCTAATTCTCAAGTGAGGTCATATTGTTGAGAGAGATTGAGTGAGAAGTCTTTCTTGTAATTTTGAGAGAGCTCATTGTGAAAAGAGGTGTGATATTGCTTCTTGAGCGGAGAAAAGACTAGTGTTGTAAAAGAGTTCTTCTCCCTATTCGAAAAGAAGAGTTGATAGTGAAACTTCGAAGTTCTCAAGGGGTGAGAAGTTGAAGCGAGGACGTAGGCCAAGGAGTTGGGCCGAACCTCATCAACAAATCTTCTTTTTATGTTTACATTTTCTTTCTCTTTCATTTCTTATCAATTTACTTAGTGATAATTTACCTTGTGCTAATTATAATGAAAAATGTACATTAATTCATCCCGCTCTTGGTGCTAAGTGATCCTACATTAAAATGGTTGTGCATATCATTAATTGAATATCTTTATCAGTACACAATAATATTTCACCAATCAAAAGATTTCTTTTTGAAAACAAACATATTTGAATCATTTGAAGATTTTTTATTGTTTATGTTATACAACAAATTTAAATATTAGCGACAAATTTTCTGAATGGGAACATCCACATGTTTTTTTTCCTATTAATTTACGTAAAAAGGATACAATATTTTGAATTTACAAACAGGGAATATTTCAGTTCATATGGATGTTTTTGGAAATTATTTTCCCTTTTGCACTAAAGAAACACCAGCCGCATTTTACTACCTTAAATCAATTGCTCGCACAAGTGATTCATTATGATGATCCTGATAGTCAATTTATTTTTATATTTGAATTGTTTTAGATCAGCCTTCTCATGACCATCAAATAAAAGAATCATTACAAGATAGTATACGATCTCAGTCAATACTTTCTAAAAGTGACTCTCAAGTTTCACATCAATTGGTTGTGCAACCTAGAATAAGTCAAAGGCAAGCTAAGCAGCCTTCATGGTTAAATGATTACGTGATTTCTTTTTCTGCACATAAGCATGCACTCAGCAACACTTCTTATCCTATTTATTTCTTATAATAATTTTGCCCCTTCATATTCTTCTTTTTTTTTCTTTAGATGCCACACATGGACCTACTTTTTATTCTTAGGCTGCCAAAATTCCATAATGGATAGAAGCTATGAATAGTGACTTAGAGGCTTCAAATTCCAATGGTACTTGGTCAATTGTAGACTTACCTAAAGGACATATTCCAATTGACTGCAAGTGGGTTTACAACATCAAACTTAAGGCTAATGGGAAAATACAAAGATACAAAGAAAAATTAATTGCAAAAGGATATAATCAAAGAAAATATATAGATTACAAGGATACCTTTTCACCAGTAGCTAAAGTAGTCACTATTAGATCTCTCTTGATTTCGGTTGCACAAAATAATTTTCTACTCTAACTAGATGTGAATAATGCATTTATCAATGGCCATTTATTTGAAAAGTTTATATGGAAGTTCCTCAAGGCCTTCGACGTCTGGAACAATACAACGGAAAAGTATGTAAGTTGGCTAAGTCTCTTTATGGTCCTAAACAAGCTTCTCGGTAATGGAACATCAAATTTATCGAAATCTTACTAGCAGCATACTACTAAGAGTCAAAATGATTACAACTTGTTTACAAGGCAGATTGAGGATTATTTCATTGTGCTATTAATTTATGTAGATAACATTATCTTAACGGGCAACAATGATGTGTTATTGCAAGATGTGCATCAGTTATGCAATCTTATCTCAAAATTAAAGATCTTAGTGATTATGTTTTTTTTCGAGAATGAAAATTCTACATTCATATAAAGGTATTGCAGTGACACAAAGAAAGTATACTTTAGACCTTATTTCTGACACATGTCTTGCAAGATCCAAGCCCACATTTGCTCCTCTTGAACACAATTTGAAGTTGACTGCTAATATAGTTATGATGTGGTAGTTCAAGGTTCTTCTAGTTCTACATTTATGTTGTCTGATCCTTTACTAACTGATCCAAAGAATTTTCAAAGACTTAATGGGCATCTTGTATACCTCACACAAACATGACCCGATATTACTTTTGTTACTCAACATCTAAGCTTGTTCATGCATCAACCAAAAGAGTCACATCTAAATGCAACTATATGTGTAATTCGTTATCTTAAATAGTCGTCTGGTTATGGTTTTTTTCCCCTTCAAATTCTAATACTATCATGAATGCCTATTGTGATGTTGACTGGGCTTCTTGCCTTTTTACTCGTCGTTCAGTTTCTACTTTTTGCATGAAAGTTTGAAACTATCTCGTCTCCTGAAAATCAAAGAAGCAACAAATCGTGTCCCGATCCTTTGTTGAATTTGAGTATCGAAGCATCAACCTTGTTGTTGTAGAAGTGATTTGGTTACAACGATTGTTTCTTGAGCTACATCTTCCTTTGCAACTCTCTTTTAATATTTTTAGTGATAGCAAATCTGTTATTCAAATCACAGAGAATCTGGTGTTCCATGACCGTATGAAGCGGAATTTGATTTGACTACTTATAGTTATGATGTGATAGTTCAAGGTTCTTCTTGTTCTACATTTGTGATGTATGGTCCTTTACTAACTGATCTAGAGAATTTTCAAAGACTTATTGGGCATCTTATCTACCTCACACAAACATGACCCGATATTACTTTTGTTGCCCAACATCTAAGCTTGTTCATGCATCAACCAAAAGAGTCACATATAAATGCAACTATATGTGTAATTCGATATCTTAAATAGTTGCATGGTTGTGGTCTTTTTTTACTTCAACTTCTAATACTATCATGAATGTCTATTGTGATGCTGACTAGGCTTCTTGCATTTTTACTTGTTGTTTAGTTTCTGCTTTTTGCATGAAAGTTGGAAGCTATCTCGTCTTATGGAAATCAAAGAAGCAGTAAATCGTGTCCCGGTCCTTTGTTGAATTTGAGTATCGAAGTATCACCCTTGTTGTTGTAGAAGTGATTTGGTTACAATAATTGTTTCTTGAGCTACATCTTCCTTTGCAACTCCCTATTAATACTTTTAGTGATAGCAAATCTATTATTCAAATAATAGAGAATTTGGTGTTCCATGATCGTATGAAGCACATTGAAGTGAATTGTTTCTTCATTCGTGAACAACATCTTTAGAAGCTCATTTCTCAGCATTATATTCCAACTGAAGAACTAATTGCAGTTCTATTGACGAAGGCACTTAGGCGTACATAACATGAGTATCTTACTACCAAGTTGGGGTTATCTGATTTATTCCAACCGCCAACTTGAGGGGGCATATTAACAACTAAAATATAAGCATAATATGAAGATTTGGGTTGACAGACAGTTTATGTTCTAAATGTTATCCATCTTCAGTTTCTAGCCGAAGTTATTTAGTAGAGTTACTTTGTAGTGGTAGTTTCTATAATATTGTAATTAACATCTTGTATTATAGAAAAGATACAAAAGGATTGCATATTTATTCAAAATAGATCATAACATATATTTTGGAATGAAAAAATATCTTTGTTTCTTCCAATTCATTTCCCTATGCAAAATTCCAATTCATCTTATTCACTTATTTGAAATTTTAATAGGCCTCACTAGGTGTTGGGTTGTTTAATAAGACGAATTGATCGATACAATTTTAATTTTAATCACATTATATTGGATCATCGATAGAGTAAATGAGTTGAATTTTAATGTTGCAAACTCGACTCAACTTTTTATATATTTTTTCTTAAAATTGAACTGACTTAATTTAAGTCAAAGTTTAAAATCACTTTAAAATTTATATTCCAACTCAAATGTTAATATCATACTTTTTCATTCTAAGAAAAAGTATTACTTCTTCAAGAATAATATAATAATGTGCTTTAGCCATTTCAAAATGAATATGTTTTACAAAAAATACATTATGATGGACAATTTGTTGTACGGTGAATAAAAATTTATATTCAAATCATTTAGAAAAGAATAAACAAGTTCATCAATATTTGAACTTTAAGATGAAAAATCCTACTAATATTTTTCAAATTTCTATTCATTAACAAGATCCATACGTGAAAAGTGTATATGACTATTAGTACTTAATTGATAAATTTGATATTTAGATTAAAATAAAAAGATAAATCTTGATCAAATTGATCAATCTTAAAATCGAATTTCCACTCATACAATTTTGCTAATCATGATTATTTCAAAGTGAACTGATTCACTTATCACTGTATCATATATTGTGACACTGTGTGTAGAATGAGGACTGGAAAAACCACATTCGTACAAAGGTCAATAATTATCATTTTTTTTCTAATAATCAGTAAACATAATATATACACATATCTAGTTGCATTGGATCAATTAAGATGAATGACTAATGATATTTGATTTAATATGATGTCCGAGCGCCATTAGATAACCCACAAGTTGAAGGTCTAAAATTAAGCAATTGCAACCATGGGAACTTATATTTTTTTATGTTGTTATAAACAAATTTTCTATGTGTAATAGATAATTATTGATTGCAGTCGAAATTTGATGAAAATTTTAGTTTAAAACTTGTGAAAGTGAAATTCTGCTTATTTTCAACTTTCTATTTGTTGATAAGATCCTATGATCACTTTTAATCATGCCACGTCTTAATTGTATTTGAAGAGCGTATTGAGATTTCAATTGGATTAGAGTTGTACATAATAAATATATATATATATATATATATTATATATATATATGCATATATGTATTTATATGTATATGTATATAAGATTTAATGTACCTACTAAGCACTTCATGCTTAATAGGGATATTGAGCATATCTTAATCATCTAATCCATGATCAATGATGGATAATAAATTGATAAAAAATCATGACTTACAAAATTCATCATTAATTATGGATTAGATTATTAAGATGTGCTCCATATTTCTACTAAGCATTAAGGGATATATTATGTATATTAAAATTATAAAAAAAGTTGTGGTAACATTTGAATATTGTTACACCCTGATTCAAAATAAAAGAAAGGTAAAATGGATCATGTTCAACTCATCACACGGCCGATTTTTCCATCAATGTGATGGACTTCCGAAGTTAAATCATATTTGAAATTTAAATCTGACTCAAACTCAAACCCTAACCTATTATATATACCCTTAGACATGAGAAGAAACCCCCAAACCCTCATAACTTCTCCCTCTCCCTTGTCTCCTATTTTTCCCTCAAGGCCTAAGGTAAGAAAAATCCATTTTGTCTTTCGTTTTTCTCTTCTCTTGGCCTCGTACCGAAAGGATGAATGTAGGTGAAGTAATAGAGGAGGACAACATAGAGGAAGAATGTGGAGAAGCTTAGCGAAGAACGAGGGAAGAATTTAGGAATGTCAAAAAGGTATGTAAGGGGATCCTGAGGGTTAGTAGAGATAAAGCTTATTTCTCTACCCGTTTTAATGCTTGATCCATGATGTTACAAGAAAAATGGGTTCTCCCTATTTCTACATGAAATTTTATGGATTATGTATGTTAGAAAATATATAATTTATGAAGCAGAAATATGCCCATGTTAATTAAGGTTTTCTATGCAAGTTTCATGATTTTCTACAACCTAAAAAGTAATGACAGCGAAAGAACAAACTATCGGACATGGGCCACATCCCTTGTATGTGGGTCACATTGACTAAGCCGGAAGGAAACCCTAACATTGACACACGGGTCGTGTCACCCTAGACGAGGACCACGTCCCGAAGGGGCAAACACCATGCACCGAACACGGTCATGTCCTCCATGGACATGGACTGCGTTCTGGTGATGGATATGAGAAAACCCTAAGCGGACTGTGTTCCTCATGAACTTGGGCCTCGTTCAACCTAGGAAATTGACGATGACCCATCACCTGAACCAAATCAGGTTTGATAAATTAAAAACTCTAGACAATACAATTTGTGTTGGATCCCAAAATAGAACGTGTCTCGACATAAAAATAATGTGAAATTTAACGAAGGTCATGTGTTGCTGAATTGGACTGCACGATCGGCCAAGAAAGAGAACACTCGTCTATGAAATGGATTGTGTGGAAAAAGAAAATGGACCATGTGCTGAACAGGGAAGATGATGGTCGAAGACCCATGAAAATGGATTTTGTCATGCTGTCACATAGCCCATTTTCCCAAGTACCGAGATTAATATGATGTACTATCTACGGGAATGGTCGTGTCGCACCTAGACTCGGACCATTTTTCAAAAAGTAGATTTTATGCGGATTTCTTGTGAAAGATGTGATTTGACTATTTAATTAAAGTTAAAAGTAAAAGTCTAAAGAAAAATAAGAAATATTAAAAGAAGATAGATAAAAGACGAAAGATGTGGGTTTTCATGTGCATTGATTGTCAAGGAAGAAAATAACGGAATTTAAAAATGAAAGCAAAGGTAGGAAAAGGGGGTGTAGCTAAAGGCAACACAATGAAACCCCATGATGGTGAAGGCAAAACACTTAGCTATTGTTCTTGATATATAGGACTTTCCACCCTGTGCAACGAATCCAAGAATTTCACTAAAAGAGAATTCTGCCTCGCAAAAAGAGTGTCATCGTTGTGTGTACAGTTATTAACAAAGTTACATGAAAACGTCATGATGTTCCCTTAAGAAATGAGGAGCTTTTCACATGATCAAAGATCAAAGATGAAAGAAGTTAAAAGATAACTTCTAAGAAAGAAAGACAAGCAAAGAAAGAAAGATAAAAAGAAGAAAGATGAAAGAACGAAAGAAAGACAAAGGTGCAAAGATGAAAGCAAATAAAAGGAAAGGAAACACAGAGAAAATGTTGTTCTAAGTGAAAGAAATACTCAAAGTCAAAAGAATAATCAGTTGGAAGAAAAGAAATGCAATGAGATTGATGATTGTACATATATACGTTTGTTCTATTATTTATATCCAAATGTTTTCAAGTACAATAAATAATATTTTCAGCATTATTTATCTTTCTTTTTATTTTATTTACCCCTGAACCTTACATAGTGGGCATTAGCTCACAGAAGGTCACCCTCCCCTACATCTGGGTTATGCAAGTATATAGAATCAGATGTTGACTTTTATGGCATGGATGTTGAAGAGGTTCATATGACAACAAGTATTGCAAATGGCATGGACTAAGTCTAGTTAAATTTTCATAATCAATAATAATGTAATAGTTACTCTTTTGGATATCATGACATTGTGTTTAGTAATTTTGGATTATGAGACTCTAGTCTTTATTTTTAAATTCAAGACTTTAAAAAAAAGATTTTATAAATTATGTTATTTTCACATAAGTGTACAAGATGTTGACCATAAAAGGGTTAAAAGTCAAGTCAAAGTAAGAAGGATTAAGTGTAAGTAACATCTCCAAGAGTCATTCAATTAAGTATTTGGAGTAATCTTTTGGGTGCAGTTAGGTAACAAAGTCTAAGAAGAGACACTTCTTAGTTGTCTCTAAAGTATGTAAAGGTTCATGTGCAATCTTCATGAATATTCGCTCCACCGCTAGAGATGTCAAGTAAGACTTTATTTTTATTAAGATAAGTTTAAGATTATCCTATGTATGGTAAATATCAATATAGATGCCTCCAAGAAATGCTCATGTTCATCGCCCTTGTACTGGCATGAGGCAAGCCTCAAGTAAACCAAAGACCAAGAGCTCGATGAGGGGACCGAATTAGAACACCCACTCAACTGAGCCCTCGAGGAGGTTCCTCAAGTTGAAGCCTTTTTAGTTTGATGGCCCAGATGATTTTGATTAGGTTGAGCAATGGATACACACTATGGAAGAGGTATTTGAGGAGATGTAGTATGTTGAAGGAAGGAAGATCATCTATGTTGTTAATAGATTGACCAAGGATGCTAAGGTTTTGTGGAAGACCGCCATGGTCACAAAGTTCTCTAGCCAAGAAGTGATTATCCGGGAGGACTTTATCAAGGTTTTTGGTGCTCACTATTTTTCCTCATACAAGCGAGGCCAGAAACAAGAAGAGTATTGGCAACTGACACATGAAAGGATGTTATTGCCCCAATACCTGATCAAGTTCATCCGCTTGGAGAAATATTGCATTGTGCAACAAACTGAGAAGGAAAGGACCAAGTGGTTTGTCAAAGGACTGAATGAAGGACTAAGGATCAAAATGACGGAAGGCAATTGCAAGAAAGTGATTGAAGCCTCCGAAATGGTGTTTGAGTTGGAGAAGGACTATGAGGACTAGCAGCAGAGTAAAAAAAAGGAAGACCCCAACAAGACATGAGGATAGAAATAAGTCACGTTGGGAAAACAAGAGGCAAGGCTGCTGGTAGGAGGAAAGGCAAGGCGTCCACCCTGGACACGGCCCTCGTCCTGGCCCATAAAACCCTAAAGTTTCATCGTTTCGATGAATATGATCTGGTGACCGAACATGGTCGGCGTCTCCCTGATGTATGGCACATGATTCAAAGTTAAATAGATTTGATAATAATATATGTGTAACAAGGCTCGTTCTCTGATCGGGCACAATCCGTGTCGGGCGTGGAAAGAAGAAATGAAAACCCTAATGTTACAGTCGCGGAAACGGCCCAGGTTAATGATGGACACGACCTGCATTGCCCTAACGCATCGGCCAATATATTTTAATGAAGGAAACAGATGATGGCGCAGCCAATGTCAGAGAGCAGACGCGGTCGGAAAATGGCACGCATCCTAAGATGTTTATGTTGTTAAGGTAAATGAATAGAAGCAACACGGACCGTGTCTTCACTTGACATGGCCCGCGTCGACTCGTCAAAATGGTTATTGGCAACGTTGAAACCAATTCCTAACACGGACCATGTCCATGGCTGGCATGGCCTATGTCGGTGCTGCTAAAATGCCATGTTATTATGAATAGTTTTCTAATATTAAGGATTAATTATGTGGACAAGATAAAAGACAACCATGATTCACCTAAATTAAATGATGAGGTCTCCATATACCGTTAAAGTTTGGGAGCAAAGAATTTTAAAAGTAGGATTGGTAGGGCAGCTGCCACTCATTTCGTGTCGCTCTGCTCCTCCCTACTTGTAACGAAAGGATTTCTCAATCATCCTCATTTGGTCATGGCTTGTGCACCCGATTGACCCATGGCGAGACCTCCAAGACTCATGAGTCACTTAAAGTTACCAAAGTAATCTTATAGTCACCTATAGTCACTAACGGGATAAGACAAAGATAATAAAGATAACAACTTGATTTAATAATATATTATTTATATTGCATTAGAGGTTGCAGGGTTATTGATGATTGACATTGATGATTGAAGATAATGATTGAAAGATGAAGTGTAATTGATGAAAGTTAAAATATGATAAATGATGATGTGGAGTAATTGATATTTGGCATTGTTCATATCTTACTCCTTAAGTAAAAAAAAGTGTTGGAGTAATTGATGTTTGACCATGGGGCTTAGCTTACTCCTTATGTAAAGTAAAATAGGCTCGAAGTTATTGATGTTTGACTATCTATCTTAACTTACTCCTTATGTAAAGTAAAATAGACTTGGAGTGATTGATATTTGACTATCTATTATGCTCATGGTGGATGTTTTTCCCCTATCTGGATCCTAAGTGATGGTTGGTTGTGCATGCGGCGATAGATGCTCATGGTGATTGCAATTGCACATGACTTAGTGATCATAGTTTCATGTCTCTTAGTTTTTTCATTCTATTGAGTTGTGTTAGCTGATCTTTGAGACAATTTATAATAAGACGTTTGCATTATTTTATATTATGAAATAGTTTTGAAAGTTCTATTTTTTTTTGCATTTTATTGATTGGTCAAAGAGTCAATCATAAAATGAAGATATAATATGATGTATGTGTAGCGCTTTCAAAAAAGAATTCTATAACGTAACGATGCGTGCTTATGTGAGCATTATAATATCAATTTATTTTTTAGACTTATTAAAATCTATTTTCTCAATTTAATTTTTTTTTCACGAAGACCCCTTTTTTAAGAGAGAAAGTAAATTAGTCAAATCGGAGGATATGCGAAATAAAATTAGTAACGACGGAGGTAAATTTTTTAAGCCGATGGACCCGGAGTGAAATTTACTTATGACTTTTGATGTTTTTTTTCAATTCATAAACTAGAAAAAAATTGTTGTTGAGGATTATTTTGGAATGGTAGATCAAACATCAATATGTATAACTAAATCAATTGGGGTTGAGATGGAGTGCTAAAAAGATATTGAGTTTGAGTTTATACGTAATTGTTTTTTCAATGAGAGTCTCGTCCATCATAATAAATTGTTCGACTTGGGATAACATAAATTAATTCGGATAAATTTATGTCATTAGGAATTGAAAAGTCATCTGCATCCAACCGGATGGTCGATTTTACAGCTCAAATTAGCAATAAATTGTAATTCCAGAATGAGTAATCTAATGAAAAAATATACGATCGTGATGTGAAGAGAGGACCTCCAATCACCAATGAATAAGTAGATCATAATTTGACAGTCCTATCAAGAACTTGATCATCCTATCAACAATCAACATAATTTGACAGTCCAAATAAGTAGATCATATATGTGATGCCCGGATTTAATGAGAATCGAATTTAAATTTTAATTAAATTAGTTAAGGGCAAATAGGTAATCCTCTCAACCCAAACCCCTATAAATAAGACCTAAACCTCATATTTCTCTCCTCTCTCCTTTTATCCTAGCCGTCATCCCTTCTTCCCTCAAACTTTTCTCTCCTAGGTAAGGCATGATCTCTCTCTCTCTCTCTCTCTCTCTCTCTCTCTCTCTCTCTCTCTCTC
>LTAE01004603.1:7397-20189 GCA_001647135.1 Pontederia paniculata | reverse complement strand
TCTCTCTCTCTCTCTCTCTCTCTCTCTCTCTCTCTCTCTCTTAAGTTTATTGTTTTTCATATCCTCATTGTTTGGGAATTTATGCCAGAGGAAAAAGAATGCACGAGGAGCGCATGACATCAATAAGGAGAGAAGGAACAACGAGGACACTGATCTTACATGAAACGAGGTATGTAGGGGGGTCCTTAAGAATCCTCCATGAAACTCATATCTATGATTAAGAAACATGGTTTTTTATTTTATGATGATGTTAGATGATTTCTACATGATCTCTTGATGTTTTATCGAAGTTTTAATGGAGACCTGGATCTTAGATCTCAAGTTTTCGCGTATGGCCGAAGGAAGCGTTTCTATGCAGGATGACACGGACAGTGTTCCTCGGAACACGGGCCGCGCTTTCCAACGCGGATCGCGCCTGACGGTTCACCCTTCTTCATGCCTGACGTTCGAACTCTGGCCGTTTCTCCGATACAGACCAGATCGACGGCGTGGCCTTTTCTGTCGTGTCAGGCAACGCACTCTTGATGACGAACTCAGGCCGTGCTCGCCAGCGCGAACCGCGCCTAGTGATGCGCCCTCCCTGATGAAACCCTAAGTTCCGCTGCCGCGCTGGAGGACAACTCGTACCGTGTTGGACGACACGGACCGTGTCAGGACTCCTACCCAAAAATGATGCCTTATCGAATTCGGGTTCGTCGCTGCCGAAACACTTCTCTACAGACCCAGCGCTAACAGCGTTCTTCGGGATGCAGCCGACATTGAAAACATTGTTGCGCGCAGAAACCTGTAGGGAATGCGGACTGTGTTCTTCGAATGCAGACCATGTTTGCGTGACTACACCTGGACCGTGTTCACCGACGCAGTCCGTTTCACGTGATCCCTCCAAAAGTTCCCCTGAATGACATGATGTATGTTTGTTAACTATGATGATGATGTATACACTATAAGGTGATTATAGTAATTAAAGATAAAAGATGTAATTGGCGAGACTTCATGTACTGATTGCAAATTGGGAGAAAAAGGAGGATGATAAGGGGGACAGGGGTGTAGCTGCAGGCAAAACAGTAAAACCCCGGGCCGCGTGACTCTAAATCACTACGTGACTACTGTTCCAGGGCCACTACATCAGATATTGCCCCAAGCCAAGGAAAGATGGACAGGATCGCGGAAGAGGAGGAGGCTCCAACCGAGTCACAGGACATGCTTACCAAATGCGCGACGACTACGACAATCGCCCTGATGATGTTATTCAAGGTACCCTTCTTGTTGCTGATGTTCTTGCTATGATACTATTTGATACCGGAGCTACTCATTCGTTTATCTCCGAGGGCTTTGATGCTTTAATCAACCTGAAGGTAGAAGATGTCCAATGCCCGATGGAGATCTCTACTCCTTTGGGTGTTATTCACACTCATCGGTATGTACCTAACATACCGATGAGGATCGAAAAGATTTCTTTGCAGATCTAGTGATCATTCCGATGATGGACTATGACATCATTCTTGTATGGACTGGTTGTCATATCACGATGCATGCATGCACTGCCTATAAAAGAAGATCGAGATTCATACACCTTGGGGCGGACCACAGGCTACCATTCAAGGTACTCCGAACTACAACGGCAAAGTATTGGTGTCTGCCATGAAGGCCCAAAAGATGTTGAGAAGAGGATGCTGAGGCTACTTGGGGAGCATGGTGAAGACATATGAACTAGCCAAGGAACTCGACAAGATGAAGGAACTGAAGACCCAAATGCAGGAGCTTCTCAATAAGGGATTTATCCAGCCTAGCATCTCACCTTGGAGTGCTCCAGTTCTATTCGTGAAGAAGAAGGATGGGTCACTACGTCTCTGCATTGACTACAGGATGTTGAACAAGGCGACGATCAAGAACAAATATCCCTTACCGCGCATCAATGACTTGTTCGACCAACTCTCTAAAGCAACGGTATTTTTGAAGATTGATCTAAGAAGCGGCTACCATCAGCTCAGGATAGTCGAGGAGGATGTGCCAAAGACGATGTTCAGGTCTAGATACAGGCACTACGAGTTTCTCGTAATGCTGTTTCGTTTGACCAATGCTCCAGCGGCATTCATGGACCTTATGAATCGGGTCTTCAAGCCACATCTCGACCAGTTCGTCATTATGTTCGTCGATGACATACTAATCTATTCCTCGAGTCCAGAAGAGCATAGGGAGTATTTTCGCATTGTATTGGAGACTTTACGGAGTCATCAGTTATTTGCAAAATTCTTCAAGTGTGAGCTATGGCTAGATCAAATTATGTTTCTCGAACACATCATATCGAAGGATGGAATTTCTGTGGATCCAGCAAAAGTGGAGGCTGTGACAAACTGGGAAAGGCCAAAGAATACAAAAGAGATCAGGAGCTTCCTCTGACTAGCAGGCTACTACTGACGGTTCATCAGAAACTTCTCCAAAGTGGCCTCTCCACTGACAAACCTGACAAAGAAGGAAGTGAAGTACAAATGGACATACAATGTGAAGATAGCTTCCAGAAATTGAAGAACAGACTAACCACAACATCGATACTCACAATTACTACTGGGAGTGGAGGTTATGTGGTGTACACGGATGTCTGTGGCACATGTTTAGGATGCGTACTGATGCAGCACAGCAAGGTGGTGGCCTATGCTTCAAGACAGCTGAAGAAGCACGAGGTGAACTATCCTACACACGACGTGGAGCTGGCAACAATTGTGTTCGCATTAAAGATCTGGAGGCATTATCTTTATGGTGAGGAATTCGAAGTCTTCACCGACCACAAAATCCTCAAATATGTGTTTTCACAGAAGGACATGAACAGAGAAGATAGCTGGAATTCCTCAAAGACTATGAGTTTGTCATAAGCTACCATTCTTGCAAGGCGAATGCAATTGCAGATGCTTTGAGGAAGAAACGAGCTAGAGGACTTGCATGTCTGAGAGTACGAAGATGGAACATGGTAGAAAGTATAGTGAAGTGGAATCCAAAGCTCACAAAGCGAAGATTATTGATGATGACTTATATGGGAGTGCAGCTTGATCTGATGGGTAGGATTATCAAGGCTCAACAAGAAGATGAAGAATACCCAAAGATGGTCAAGCTATGCGAGAGAGAGGATGCAGATTTCAGCATTTCTCCAGATGGGGCAATCCAATACAAGGGTTGTCTATGGGTTCCCAAGAACCAGAAGTTACACAGAGAAGTGCTAGATGAATGCCACAATACAGAGTTTGTCATCCACTCCGACAGCACCAAGATGTACAAGGACCTACAACGAAGCTTCTGGTGGAGGGACATGAAAAGAGAAATAGCTAATTATGTTTTTAGATGTCTTGTTTGTCAACAGGTAAAGATCAAGCATCGACGTCCTTAAGGGACTCTCCAGCCACTCAGCATTCCAGAGTGGAAGTGAGAGCACATCTCGATGGACTTCATCATCGGCCTTCCTCGTACGAGGAGAGGATACGATGCAATTTGGGTGATCGTGGACCGGCTAACAAATCAACACATTTCCTACCAATGAAGACAAAGCAAACAATCGAGAGCTTGATGAAGCTGTATACAAATGAGATTATTCAGCTACACGGTCTTTCCGTTTCCATCATGTCTGATCGAGATCATCGTTTTACATCCAGGTTTTGGAAGGGCGTCCAGGAGGCATTCGGGACAAAGTGAATTACAACACGACGTTCCACCCGCAGACGAATGGACAGACTGAGCGCATCATACAGACGGTGGAGGATATGCTAAGAGTCTGTGCACTCTACTGGAAGGGCAGTTTGGATACTCATCTTCCACTGATCGAGTTCTCATACAACAACAATTACCAGGAAACCATCCAGATGACATCGTTCGAGGCATTATATGGTAGACCATGTCACTCACCGGCATGCCGGAATGAAGTAGGAGAAAGAAGACTGCTTGGACCAGCTCTCATCGAAGACTATGCAAAGAAAGTGGAGCTGATAAGAGAAAGGATGAAAGCAGCTCAGGATCGGCAAAAGAGCTATACAGACAAAGGACAAAAAGGCCACATTTTCAAAATAGGCGATAGAGTAATGCTGAAGACATCACCGACAAAAGGTGTCATGCGGTTCAGTAGGAAGGGAAAGCTCAGTCCACGCTATGTTGGACCATTCGAGGTGCTGTAGATGATCGGTGACAGAGCGTGCAGATTGGCAGTGCCCCCATCTTTCGGGCATGTGCATAATGTGTTCCATATGTCCGTGCTCAAGGAGTACAACCATGACGACGCAAATGTGATCCAATTAGAGGAGATCAACATTCGAGATGATATGACTTACATTGAGTATCCTATAAAAATTTTGGATTATCAAAATAGAAGAATGAAGAACAAGATGGTGGCGATGGTCAAAGTGGCTTGGATGCATCATCAAGCCACATGGGAACTAGAAGAAGAAATGCGCAGGGAGTTTCCTTATTTATTTGGTAAGACTCCTAACTTTACCTAAATTCGAGGACGAATTTTATTAAGGGGTTTATAATGTGACGCCTGGATTCAATTAGAATGGAATTTAAACTTTAATTAAATTAGTTAAGTGCAAATAGGTAATTCTCTCAACCCAAGCCCCTATAAATAAGACATAAACCTCATATTTCTCTCCCCTCTCCTTTTACCCTAGTTGTCATCCTTCTTCCCTCAAGCTTTTCTCTCCTAGGTAAGGCATGATCTCTCTTAAGTTTATTGTTTTTCATCTTCTCATTGTTTGGGAATTTATGTCAGAGGAAAGAGAACGCAGGGGAGCGCAGGACAGAAGTAAGGAGAGGAGGAACAACGAGGTTTCAACACGGATCTTACAGGAAACGAGGTATGTATAGGGAGGTCCTTAGGAATCCTCCATGAAACTCATCTTTATGATTGAGAAACATGGTTTTTGATTTTATGATGATGGTAAATTATTTCTTCATGATCTCTTGATGTTTTATCGAAGTTTTTATGAAGATCTGGATCTTAGATCTCAAGTTTTCGCGTATGGCCGAAGGAAGCATTTTTGTGCAGGATGACACGAACCGTGTTCCTCGGAACATGGGCCATGCTCTCCAACGCGGATCGCGCCCGGCGGCGCGCCCTTCTTCATGCCTAACGTCGAACTCTGGTCGTGTCTCCGATACGGAGCAGATCAACGGCGTGGCCTTTTCTCTCGCATTCGTCGACGCAGAACGTTTTAGGCAGCTCGCTCTTGATGACGAACCAGGTCGTGCTCGCCAGCGCGAACCGCACTTGGCGATGCGCCCTCCCTGACGAAACCCTAAGTTTTGCCACCGCGCTGGAGGACAACTCGTACCATGTTGGACGACATGGACCGTGTCAGGACTCCTACCCGAAAATGATGTCTTATCGGATTCGGGTTCGTTGTTGCCGGAACACTTCTCTACAGACCCAGTATCGACCATATTTTTCGAGATGCGGCCGACGTTGGAAACGGTGTTGCGCGCAGAACCCTATAGGGAATACGGACCGTGTTCTTCGAACACGGACCGTGTTTGCGTGACTACACCTGGATCGTGTTCACCGACGCGGTCCGTTTCACGTGATCCCTCCAGAAGTTCCCCTGAATGACAGGATGTATGTTTGTTAACTATGATGATGATGTATACACTATAAGGTGATTATAGTAATCAAAGATAAAAAAAATGTAATTGATGGGACTTCATGTATTGATTGCAAATTGGGAGACAAAGGAGGATGATGAGGAGGATAGGGGGTGTAGCTCCAGGCAAAATAGTAAAAACTCGGGTCGCGTGACTCCAAATCACTACGTGACCACTGTTCCAGTTGTACGGTCCTCTCCCATACCTGTGCAGCGAATTTGCTCGTGGTCCTGTACAACCACTAATGCCATGTAGCATGAAAGTACATGAGGATCCCTTAAACTAATGAAGAGCTCTTCACAAGATGATGATGATGATGATGATGATGATGATGATGATGATGATGATGATGTTAATGCTAAAAGAAGATAATGATGATGATTATGAATAATAATTTTTATGCCTCTTATGATATTTCAAATAACATGATTTATTATTCTATTTTATTTGTATTCCTATTTGAGCCTTACATATTGGGCGTTAGCTCACGAGAGGTTCGTCTCTCCTGCATTTGGACTCTACAGGGAATTATGTACTCGTGATGATGGTGGCGTGCACATGCGATGCTCATGACAGTCTTCAGTTGCACATGTTATCTTTTGGTCTTAGGTTGAGCATGTATTAGGATACTACTGAGTTGTACCTTCAAACTCATTTATTCATGTTGAGTCATTAGCACTATTATGATGTTATATCAAGTTATCCAGACTTCTATCTTGAATTGTTTTAGTATTTTATTTTAATATAGCAGATTTTTAAAAATTGTATAGTCTTCCGCTGATGTGGCTTAGTTCTTGACTAAAAAGTCAAAAGTCAAATTAATGATATATGATGTGTAATGTCGCCCAAAAAGTTTAACTTTTGAGGTCTTACAATATATATTGGCACTATCAAGAGTCAAGTCAATAATGTATGATGTGTAATGTCGCTCGAAAAATTTAACTTTTAAGGTGTTATAATATATATTGGCACTACTTTCTTTCGACGCAGCGAACTAATGTCGATTTCTTCATTGCAAATTGCAACTATATGTTTACGTAAAGGTTTTCTTCGTTTACCTCCCTTAAATTATTAACTTTTTATAAAATAATCTTTAACTTCAATATTAACCATTTTTTTTTACTTTTCAAATAGTTTCACTTCATCTGAAACAGCTGTAATATTCTGTTACATTTTATTTTCTACATTTATTTAATTATGTTTTCACCTTCATAAAATAAAACACAGAAAAAAAATAGAAAAAAAAAATAGGAAAGAACGTAAGACAGTTTGCTCCATGTTCAATAGAGAGGACTTTCGAGGTAAAATAATAATTTAATAAATATTATAATATGAAATAATGATAAAAAAATAATTCTATTAAAAGGGAGCCAACTAAATAATATTAAAATTTAGAAGTTATTTAAGTTGACAGTGGAAGAAACTCTTAACATAATCAACTTAATATAGTAAGGTGTGAGATCATTTGTGTTTCATCTAATTAATAGATTTGGCAAAACACAACATATATGGATGCAATTAATCATGGTTAGGGGCTTCCAAGCCCCACCCGCCTCTCTTCTCATATACCCCTTATAGCATGCAATGTGGCTTGTCATCAATACTCATCAAAATCGGTCCACGGCAGCTTGCGCTTGGCTAGCTTTAATTTCTTCATAGCTGTGCCATTGAAGTAGTCCCCATTGCCCTGCATAGATAATGATAATAAAAGGGAACTGGTTAAGCCAATTAGTGCCCATATATAAGATCATACGTTACTATACTGTGTCATAAGTTTGCATAATATGAGTAAGAACATGTTTTCATGATCCACATTGTCCACCTAAATGAAGATTCAAATGCAATGAACATGCTACTACTGATTGTGCTTTTTTCTTTTATGTCACTGATACTGATGATTCAGAAAGAAATTAATTTAATGAACATTGTTACTAGCTTCCTACCTTGAGGCATAGCTCATCTGGCACATCACAGATTGGGTAGTCCTGAGGACAGCAGAAGGCAGTACCAGTGCAGCAAACAGCATCCGCGTAGCCGCAGCAGCCGTACAATAAGCATAATCCCTGAAACTCGAAAAGGCAGCAGCAAGTCTCGTCGCCGGTGCAGTATGATGTGTACCCGCAGATGACCGGCGAAGGACCGGGGGGCAGTGGCAGTGGCGGTGGCGGCGGAAGTGGGATAGGAGATGGATATGGAGCTGGAGATGTGGAGGAATATTTGGTCGGATAGGAAGCCATGGCGGCTATTGCACAGGTGCCATAAGCTAACATGGTATTCCTCCTTATGTATATGTAGCCTTCCATCCCCCAGCTTGTGCCCCATGAATTCTTCACAATCCAATAATCCGCACCGTCTTCGGATCCGTACCCTACTACTAGTACTGCATGATCTATGTCATCTGGGTTGCTTGAGCAATTTCCATCATAGATTCCCTGGCATTGTTACATAATATAACACTTGTTATCTTTTTTTTTTTTTTATAAAAACACTTGTTATCAGTAACAAAGATGGTGTGCTTCCATTTTCCACCTTGTTTTCTTTCATTCATAACATTCTTTTTGGTATTCAAAGGTTTAGTAGTTTGAGGCAATCAATTACTTACTCCTGTGTACAACTGAAAGTCGAGTGATGATCCATCAATGCCTACGCTAACAGGCTGCTGGACAACTGCACAGAGGAGAGCTTCTTCGTTCGGACTCACATCTTGGTAGCCATCAATTGTTACAACCTTGGTTTCCTCCTGATGAGCAATGTAATGCACTATTAATTTTGGCACAACATATATTTGTTTGGAGTAATTTAGGTTGAAGTTGGTGGAGATTGCTGATTGTGGTTTTGAATTTATATATACCTCGGTGATGTTACAAACGCCATCTTGTGCTGTGTATGGGTAGTTTGATTCAGAGTTTATCCCTCCATTGTTGATTACCCACTCAAAAGCATAATCCATGTAACCTCCATCACATCCATAATTGGTTTCGTCACAGTCGATGAGTTCCTGCTCCGACAGACTGATGAGATCCCCTGTCTTTATTGCGTTTATTCCTTCCATTGCTCCGGTGGATGAGAATGACCAGCAGCTCCCTGTAGTAATATAATTTAGCAGAGATATACGGGAAGCAGAATCATAAATAAAGATTATGATATCAAGATTTTTATCGAGTAGCATTTCTGCTGAAAAATTTTAAAAAAAAAAACTGGTACTTTTGTGACGTTCAAGAATGTCTGTTTAGAAGCCATATCTCTTTATCTTTGATTTGCTGGACTCCTCAGAGTCTTCATTCAGATGAACAAAAGAATTTTTCAGTAACTTGTTTCCATGTGCACCAAATATAATTCAATTAACAGTCACTTAACACCAAACAAATTGATGCATAGAAGAACAAGTAATTAAGCAATAATACTACTAACCGCAGTCTCCCTGATCTTTTACTGCTGTGACTGCACCCTTCTTTCTCCAATCGAGCGATCGAGGTGCCGCGCAATCATACTCCCTCCCGGTTCTGGCACCATCACTTGTGCCTCTCCTCATTGCTCTACTGTTTGGTATCTTGCTCAAGTACTTGCTCCTGAACTCCTCATTGCTCAGATCAGCAAACTTGTTGAGCCCAACTACATGATGACTTGATGATGCTGACGCAGTAGCACTCCTCGAGTTCCTGTCAACGACGTACTCCAGGTTCCTCAGGAAGTTCTCAAATCTGTGAGCCTTTTCAGCTGAATGCACGTAGACCTTGCCATGGGCAGTCATCCACTGCTCGAAGAGGTCGAGGCTGCGTGCCGTGGTACGGGAATCGACGATGGAGAATTCCTCAGGGAGCGAAACTGCCAGAAGAGGAAGGAAGAGGAGAAGGAGAAGAAGAAGACATGGGGAAGCCATGTTGGGTCGTTGTGCTGAAGATTAGGAGCTGCTCTATTGCATTTATATGTATCATACAAGAGCATGAAATGTGCTTGGAGGAGTTTAAGATTGCAGAATTGTTTGTACTGAACATTGAAGATTTATGTTTGCCAATGTATCAATGCACGATGGTGTTGTTGGTGTGATTTGCATCCACCCTTCAAAACCTTTGGCCATTAGAAGCCAGCATTCATGCATCTGTCAGTCTTATGGACTGTTAGGTTTGCGATAACTTACAGAATAAGGAGAGAAAACTAGATAGAAAAGATCGGAACTCACCATAACTTGTCATGTAGTTGCAAAATGTTTCCATTGTGAACAAATTACTCGAGTTGTATTAGTCATAAATAAATTATTTTAATGATCAAACCATAGTTACAATTAATAACAACAGATCAAGGATTTCAGTGTCAAAAGCTATAATTCAAGACTATTTTGAAATGTCCAATGAAGGCGATGTCAACTTGAAGTACTTGAAAGACCACCGAGCAAGAAGCGTTTCATCCACTGCATACAAAGAAATTGATGAGGAATTGTCTGAAATATTTAGATGTATATCCAGCTGAACTTCTTATGCACATTTACACTGTCTGCAACTAAATACATAAATCAATAAGTTGAGATTTTATTAAAACGAAAACAAAACTATACCATAATTCAACAATGAGGATCGGGAACATACACATGCTATTTTTTACATCAAATCTTAAAGGACATGTTTTTACATCATTGATGTATATCGTGCACATATTCTCAGATCATGTATTACTATTTTTTTTTCGAGAAAAAAAAAGTATAGTGCACTTGTATAGAAAAGATCTAATAATTAATTTTTTTTTACAAAAAGTGTTGATTGTGTTTCACGCATTACATTAAAAATTGTGGTAGACATTATTTGCCCTTTCTTTTTGTCCATTAACTTACTGCTCATTTTTTGAGCTGAATATTCTTTTTATCCTATCCAAAATAAATAAGTAACCAGTCTTGAACAACTACATTAGAAATTTTAAGAAATATTACATAGAAACCCCATTTTTTTTCTGGGGACTCTGATGGTCCTACTTCACTACCTTATCCAAGTTTATTTTATATTTATCACCTAACAGTCCTTGGCGTGATTGGTACATAAAATGAAAATTTACGGTATAATCTAATTACTTGTACATCCACGGTCGGATTTCTTAATCAATCTTGCGTGTCCAACAACATATTTTAATTGTTTTCTGAAAGGAGAATGTCCCCAAATCATATCCTAAAATCATCGATATTGGAAGAGGTTGAAACACTTTCATTTTTGCATCGAATTAAATTAGTTAGATACTAAGAATTTAATATATTTACACCAAAAAATTTGCCAATTGAGTTCGCAAGTTGTTAATAAGAAATTCATTAAAGGCAAAGAGGACAAATGTAAGTGGGAGTACTTTGAATTCTCAATGGAATGCAACAACATTTAGTGAAGAATGCCAAAAGCAAAGTTGGACTGGTGAGATGAGAACCTTAGATGGATAGTGCCCTTTTTCTATCTGGAATGTGGAAACAGGAAAAAGTTTGCAGGTAAGGACTGTGACAATTAAGTGTGTTTTTGTTATTCAAAGTCTTCCCCTGTCTGCAGCAAATAAATTTTGTTCTTCTTCCTTTTTTCTTCCTTTGTATTTGTTTCTTTAATTTTCTTGATCAGTTTGGCAGATAACATTGCTGTTAAATAGCTCTACTAATATGTATCTGTTCCTTTGCATTTCTTGATTGTAACTTCATGCTACTGTTCTTAAGCATCCAGTTTCCACTACCAAGAGATCCATTTGCTGCTTTATTATGCAGAATTAAATTGCCAAGCTATGCTTTGAGTTAAACAGCTTACTTAGCACAAGCCTCACTTTAAATCAATGTTGCCACCAGAGTTTACAATCACTCAAATAATGGTTCTGTACAGACATTTCAGTTCAAGGTTTGTCTCATGACAACTCATCTGCAAACAGCTCAAAAACACCGGATGCTGATGACAGAAATAAAGACGTGAAGGTTTCTGTGTTTATTAGGAGAAGATAATGTTTTTTGTCAGAATGAAGAACAGAATAGTTTACTGTGTTGAAGCATCTACCATGTTATCAGAAGTGATCAGATTGAAAGCAAAAGTATATGGGACATTACAAAGTTGCATGAAGAAAAAATTATGGATAAGATCTTTCATAATTAGAGGTTGTCAACATCAATGCGTTTAATTTTAAGGAGATGAGGACCATGAGGTGGATTTGTTGCGTGTCCTGAATATATATATCAAAGATATGATATCTGAAATAATTTATCAGTTTATAAATATAGTGGCATTGGCACAACACAGGATAATAAAAGTGGTTCCGAATGAAGCCAGAGAGAGATCTTGATATATGGTACATGATTCAAGTATGATACATTTAACTGTTGATGATGGCCACTTGCCATCATTTTCTCATGACAAATTCTTGGGTCATTAATTAAGGTTTGGTCTAAAACTAGTGGACGTGGGTTTGCCAAACAAAATTTAAGTAATATGCAAGTCAAGTTAGTTGAGGTTGGCTGAGTCACTTCTCAATTGCTCTCTTCATGGCTCTACCTTGTAAAAAGATCAACTCATTAGTTCATTTATACAATTTAATCAAGATAAAATATTAAACAAAGGTCAAACTTAAATTTTACCAAAAATGATCAGTTCATTTATATAATCTTACATTTTTTAGTTCAAACTGTAAAAATAAATTATTCCTAAATGGTTGGTAACTTAATTAGACTGTAAAGATGCCAACCATATGGAAGTAGGGATGTAAGAAAAAAAAATCGAAAACTAAAATAACCGATATGATTCGACATATTTTTTTTAGATTTTATTTTATTTTTAAAAACCTAGGCGATATTTAAATTTAAAAAATCATTCGAATCGACCTACATAATTAAAATTATGTAAACATATATATTATGTTTTGAACACTTTTAATATATATAAGATTACTCAATTAACATAGGTTTTGATATGCCCAAGAAAAAAAAGCGGTAGTTGCGAGTTTTGTAGTTGACTAGGTTGATACAACGAATATTTTTCATGAATAATATTAACAAAATGGTACAAGTCATAAATAATGATTTTAAAATATATAATATATGATTAACATTAATTATATAATAAAATATCTTCTAATGTTATCATTAGATATATATATATATATATATATATACACAAAGTAGGGTAATTTTTAAAATTAAAAATTATCTGATCTCTGATACTTTTGACGCATTGA